>OY856409.1:1514721471-1515023971 GCA_963693085.1 Alisma plantago-aquatica
TATATATATATATATATATATATATATATATATATATATATATATATATATGTATGTATATATATATATATATGTATGTATATATATATATATATATATATATATATATAGAGAGAGAGAGAGAGAGAGTCAGGCTAGAATACACTCGAGTGTATCTGGAGCGGAATACACTCAAGTAGTTTTTCATGATGCAATATTTTTTTTGAAAATCTAATCCGTTGATCTTATTAAACATCTCGTGAACAAGTCATACACAAAATTTGAGCACATTTGGATATGTATAACTCATGTTATGAAGACCGCAAAAATAATACATTTCAAATTAGTTTCGCGCGTCGATTTTGTTGCCCTTGGATGAGTGACTTACACTCATCCAAATGGGCTCAAAATTTGTATGTATCCTAGTTATAGTATGACGGTGAAGATCAACGGTTTACATTTTACAAAAAATAGTCTTGATATGCAAACACACTTGAGTGTATTCGTGTGATCTGTACACTCGAGTGTATTCTAGCCTGACTATATATATATATATATATATATACTAATAAATGCATGTGTGTTGGACGTGTATGTTTTTAAGAATAATTTATACACTCATCTTACAAGAAATATGTTTGACAATGACTTTAAAAAATAATGAAAAACTTTTCAAAAAAAATGTAAAGTTATTATTTGAAGGTAATATTATGACAATGTAGAAAATGTGTATGAATCAATTCACTATTTTGTGTTTAATTTTCATTGTCATCTTGTCTTTGGAATTTCATCTATTATCTCCATTCCTTGTTTGTTTTATTGATTAGTAGCCAATACTTTTCTTCTTTTCCTTTTTGCATAGATAGTTTTGTCTTAATCATGTGACTTCACTGTTTCTTCATTGTCTTCGATATGTTCTTGTATTTGTAGATCTCTTTGAACCTCCCTTGAATCAATTTGATCATCAACTTCTTTCTTGATAATGCTTTCAACTCTTTCCATTGCAATTCATGTGTAGTCTTTTTTATTGATTTCAACTTTAACAGTAACCTTCATTGTGCAATAGAACCTTTTTGTGAGTATGTTCTCCAAATTCCTCACATAATCAACATAGTTATCATCCTATAAAAAAAATATAGGCAACACAATATGAAGGAGTTAATGCTTATATATAGCATTGGTATTTTTACCCTTTTGAATCTTATAGAAGAAGTTATATATTACTTTTTTCTTGAATAGATCACCTACAGATATATTCATCAAGTGTTCAGCTTCCTTCCCAATAAAAGTTTCGCATATAGTTCCAGTTTCATCAGCAATCTTAACTCGTAGACAATATATATATATATATATATATATATATATATATATATATATATATATATATATATATATATATATTGGTATATAAGAATATTAGAGGAATTTTTTGGAAAAAAATAAACATTTGTGAAACTATATAGTGATGTTACCTGAATTCAACCTTATCTACTATATGTTCACACTTAGGACAATATTTTCCATCATCTTCAATCTTTATTTTGTTTTTGCATTGAGAGCATGATAAGTAGACCATGTCTTGTGTCTTATCAATATCAACAACACTTGCTTCAATTCTGTAGATATTATTTTGCAAGATGCAAAAACAATAGTTATAAAAATACAAAAATATATTAAAATAGTGGACACGTATGTAGGGTATTTAGAATAAAAATTTGGAACGTAAAGTACTTGTTTTAATTTTTCATCGTCAAGTTGGGTCAACAAAGACAATTCTTTTCTTTCCATATTGAAGTTTCCAAAACCATAGGATTGAAGTTTATGCCTTCTATTGAAGATTTCTTAATCTTTATTAGAAAACCTACAATAAAGGAAATTGTTATGATGTATAATTTAAGACATTATACACAACACATATGTGTAAAAAATAAATAGATAACCATTTCTTTAGTTCTTTTGCCTCTTTATGTGAAGAATCAATCTCAATAAGTGTATCACTTATAGTAGTCAGACCAAATATACCTATAATGAATAGAATTAGAATATGAGGTGTTTCAATCAGTTACAATAATTTAGAAAGGACACCTTTAAAAGTATTTGTTTTAAAAGAACATGCTAATATTGTTGCTTTGTCAATAATCATCTTTTACACAGTTGCATCGTCATATTAGGCGAATCCATTACATAGGGTTATGACTATTGGTTCTATACAACTAATGAACATAATGGAAAGTTAATAAAAAGACTGACAATGAACAATAATAAATGGAAGTGGTAATGATTCCTTACGAGTGATCTGTTATTAAGAAATGTTGACACTGCACAAGGGGTCCATCAACTTTTTTGGTCACATACATCTTTAAATCAGCATTGATAAGAATACCAACAATATCTAACATTAAATAACTTATTAGTTTTAAAATTTTCAATTTTAATAAAAATAATTCACAACAATACACACCTGTATATTGATTGTCCACTTTACTATCAAGCAAAGATTTAATAGATTTGAAAGTTGGCGTGCTTTTATCTGTGAACTCTAAAGTGTTCCAATTTGAAGAATTGGATACATCCAATGTCGTAGAATAATGTATGACAATCTCATGCTCTAGTTTTTGTTTGTAAAATCAAAATTGTTGTGCCACTTCCTTAATGATGCCATTGGATATCTTAAAAGATGAATTTGGTTGCAAAATAGAATTGAACTTCTCAATCACACCATCGAACATGATTGTCCGTATGATTTGACCCTAAATTACATGGATATTAGTATTTTGGATTGCTATAATATATACAATAATTATGACAATCTCTTGCTCTAGTTTTTGTTTGTCAAATCAAAATTGTTGTCCCACTTCCTTAGTGATTCCATTGGATATCTTAAAAGATGAATTTGGTTGCAAAATAGAATTGAACTTCTCAATCACACCATCGAACATGATTGTCCGTATGATTTGACCCTAAATTACATGGATATTAGTATTTTGGATTGTTATAATATATACAATAATTATGAAAATAGATACCTTGGTGTCTATAAATCTCAATTTTACATACTTCTCGGATCTTGTTGAGTTTGTAAAGGTCTTGACGTCATCTTTGTGAATCAGCTTGCAATGTAATTCCCAATTTGACAGAGTAGACGTCAAACTTTCTATGGTTATGCTTTGCAACTGTACCTGTCCACCTAAAATATAAATGCAGTCATAAATATGTGTAATGTTTCTCATAAAATATACTCTCAAAAACCAATTGATTTAGAATGAAACTCAACAAACTTTTTGAAGGATAAAATAATTAAAACAATGTTAGAAAACAGGATATAAAATTGTCATATATTAAAAACAACCACATAAATAACAAAGTTTTGTTATAAAGGAAGAAAATAACTTCTGGTCATTTGATGTGTGGATGTTGATATCATTGATAATTGGTATAAGGTTGTACCTTTTTATCATTAGGTGCTTCCAAAAGATCAACTTTTATTATATTAAATGAATTAAATAGATTGGTTTGGTGGGCTTAGAGAAGTAGGAAAGCTTCATGTACTTATGGGACACGAGGTATAACATGTAGTACTATGGGATAATAAGGACTTACGTGTACATGAAGCGACACATTACATGAAGTTGATGATGCAGAAATTAACTAATAGCCAAGTATGTCGGTATGAATATGATGTCAAATATATATTTTAATGGTTTTTGGCTTCTTTTGTTCCATATATCTGTTGAAGAAAGTTCTTATGTGCTCTATGATGGATTCGTTATTCAATGAAAATTTCTAAACTTATTGAATGACACTTATCAATTAAATATATTTAGAGAAAAAGTGCAATGACTTTTTATATAAGATAGAAAATCAGTATAGGACGGTAATTTGAAAAAGATACAGGTTGAACGTGATCCAGATCTTCAGAATCTGCTAACATGATCAGAGATAGCTAACATAGTCCAGCGACAAATTAGTCAATGTGGCAGATCAGTGTAAGGAAATAAAACAAATTTCAAAAAAATATTTCAAGTCATTGTTTATAATGGGCCATTGTATAAATTTTTTAAAATAATGGGATAGAGAGAAAGATACACCAACGACAAAAATGAAGAATAAAATAAAAAATCATAGTTGACAAGATGCCTTCTAAACAAATGTATAGAATTATCGTGATGTGTATGGATAAATCATTGACTTGATAAAAAAGTGTAGACATGATAACAGAGGTGAATAGTAATGACTAATTACAATATTAACTGAAGATACATTTATGTCTCTTACCATCTCCAGTGGACAGATTTTCACTTTGTTGATTTTGATTATGTCGGCTCATAATTTATAATTGACAGTGCAAGATATATTTGGAGGGCACCGGTAGTCGTTTGTAGTCTTCAAGGTTGCACAGTAGATCGGGATCGATTATAATCTTCTTAGATGAAAGCTTTTTCTATCCGTAGTGGCGTAAACAAGCAATGTTTTGTTGATGCTTCGTTGCAAGAAAGATAATTCATAACTTGCACATAGGACGTATATATACAATTCTATAACATGTTCTCTGAGATTTATTTAAAGTAGAATTCACAACTATGGTTGATGTTGGACACTTTTGAGACTTTAGATAATATATACTGGATAAAATAATCATAACATCTTTAAATGGTCTATGTTGCATGGTGTCACATCGAATAAGAAAAAAGGTGTTGTCTTTATCCTAATAATTTAGAAAATAACTTGTACATCCCAAGCACGGCTGGATTCCATGTTGCTGGAGGTATTGATGTCTCCCAAACATAACTGCATTAGGATACATGTAACAATATTATCCTCTGATTTTTTTTTTTGAAAAAATTGAAGTGTGTATGACATCACTGTATCCCTTATTATGTAAGCAGACATTGTGTTCATTTAAATAACTGTTCGCTGCATCTTTGTTCTATAGGGTCATAGGGTCATTGTGCCATTATCCCTAGTTATGTAAGCAACTGTTGTGTTCATTTAAAATAATTGTTTGACGCATCCTTGTTCTACAGGGACATACGCTTATTGCGCTATTATCTTCATGTACCAAAAGGATTCATATAGTATGGAGTTTCATTGAAGAATATATAATTGTCAATATTAAACCATACATTCAATAGAAAATGTAATAAAAATCATCTTTGGATATCAAAGCTATCCATGTTTGGGGAAAAGTCATATAATTACAACAATTAGATAGTTGAATAGACACCAGCAAAAGAAAAAAAATGTAGTCCTATCATTTGCGTAGGGTATGTTAAATACCTCAAATGTATTTGATTGAATAAAAAAGTATATATACTTACGAAGTATTGTATGGTGTTCTTATACAACAAGGACGAAATCTTATCTTTGTTCTACTAATTTAAAAATAACTTGTACCTACCAAGTATCGATGTACTTGGTTGTTCATTTTATATAATTGTTTGACGCAACATTCCCCTTTTCACAAGGACATACTTATGGGGTCAGTATTTTCATGTTTCAAAACCTATATGGACTCCGAATAGAAAATATATGCACAATATCTATAGATTATTTTCACAACCTAAAACGTAACAAAATTCATCTTTTAGTACTAAATTTATATGTATTTGTACAAAAGTGATATGAATAGAACAATTAATCAGTCAAATAGACGGCAGCGAAACAAAACATTATATGGACAACTCGTTTGACTTCTGTTATAGGTTACTACAATTTTTTTCCGATACCTAAAATGTAAAAAGAGATGTTTCATGAAAGGGAGTAATAAAATCCTAGTATCCAAACCAAAATATACAGCAGTTCAGACAGAACCAACAAAACTTTGATAGAACTGGCAAGATCTAGAAGACAACCGTTTTCAGTTGGAGATCGAACAAAATGTAGTACTTAATAGGTGACAAGACATTAAGTTGGAAGCCAAGCTTTTCCTCAGCAGCCTTCGCTACTTTAAGACAGCTTCAATAGCGCATCTGTTTTTGGTAAGTGGCTTGAGTTCTCTGTTTCTGTTTCTCATCGAACTCCTTGAAGGTATCATAATGGTTCTATCCAACCTCCTTCGAAAGCTGTCCTAGCAAGCAGTACTTGCCCTGGAATTGTCCTTTAAAGGATGTTAGCAAAGCATGAAAATGGATGGGGCCATGGGAAGGCTTCGTGTTCATCTGAGCATGTGGTGGCGAGCATCCACCACAATCTGGATGAAATAAAGATAGAGAGCGTAAGCATGATCATGACTTAAGAAGAATGCATATGAAGTAGAACTTTTTTAAATGAAAGTGATGGGATTGTGGAAAATGAATATGAAAAAGGTGTTCCCGAAATTAGAAATTCAGTATTTTTTCTAATAAGATTGTGGCTTAATAGGTCCAAGAGGAAAAACATAAGGGTCACTTTTAAAAGAACATCTAAAAGTCAAAATCTGGAATTGAAAATAATGTTTGTTTTGTAGAATAACAAATATCTGGAATTGAAACTAATGGTATGTCAGTGACGCTAAATTTTATCTCTCATGAGACCAACATCGTATCACCCATGGACTTCACAGACATAAAATTACATACCAAATAAAATGGCAAGATCATAAAATAGTATTAGTTTCTTAACATAACACCAATATTCAACAAGGAGAAACCGATGTGGTAGAGTTGTTCACATGGCTATTTAAAACTCTTAATCACTGTCATTCCTGGAAGATCAACAACATATGCTATTTTTCTGATAAGGAGGCTTATGGAGAAGTATAGACAAAGCAAACGAGATCTTCATATGGTGTTTATCGATCTAGAGAAGGCTTATGATCGAGTACCCAGAGAAGTGTTATGGATGGTTTTGAAGAAAAAAGGTGTGCCTATCCAATACATTGACTTGATCAAAGACATGTATGATAGCTCTACTGCAAGTGTCAAGACTCCTGGAGGAGAGACACCAACTTTTCCTATTACAGTTGGGGTACACCAAGGATCCACACTCAACCCATATCTATTCGTTCTGGTTATGGATGAGTTAATAAAGAATGTTCAGGATGATATTCCTTGATGTATGTTATTTACTGATGATATTGTTTTGATTGACGAAACAAAAGATGGATTGAATGATAAAGTTGAATGTTGGAGAAAGGCATTGGAATCAAATGGATTGATGATTAGCAGGAGCAAAATTGAGTATATGCATTGCAATTTCAGCCAATCTCGCAGTGTGAATGATGGAGCCAAGTTGGACGGAGTAGATGACAAATTTCGTTACTTAGGTTCTATTATTCAAATAGACGGGGATGTCCAAAATGATGTTTGTCACCGGATTACTGCAGGATGGTTGAAATGGAGGAGTGCAACTGGAGTTTTATGCGATCAGAAGATCCCTCTCAGGTTAAAAAGTAAGTTTTATAGAACAACTATACGACCAGCCATGCTCTATGGGAGTGAATGTTAGGCGGTGAAGAAACAAGGTCTCAACAAGATGAACGTGGCTGAAATGCGTATGCTGAGATGGATGTGTGGGAAGACAAGAAAAGATCGTTTGAGAAATGACTATATCAGGAATAAAGTGGGGGTGGCGAGCATTGAGGACAAGTTGCGTGAGGGCCGACTCAGATGGTACGGACATGTGCAACGCAGACCTACTAGTGCGCCTATACGAAGCAATGTTATTGAGCCAAACACTATAAATAGAAGAAGAGGAAGGCCTAAATTAACATGGGATGAGCTTATTAAGAGAGATTTTGAATCTCTACATCTCAATCAAAATATGGCCCATGATAGAGCTGAATGGAAACGAAGGATCCATGTAGCCGACCCCAACATAGTTGGGATTGAGGCTTAGATGATGATGATGAATCACTGTCATTATGAAGGCTACATATACTTTTTATACCTAAACATTACTATTGCATTTAGGCCTTCATGTATACAGATATATAGACCAAACAAAATACCAAGCTCCTATAGGCCAAACAAAATACCAAGCTCCTACATAACACAATGATATGTCACCCATATCTTTAATGTGG
Source organism: Alisma plantago-aquatica (assembly GCA_963693085.1). Taxonomy (NCBI): domain Eukaryota; kingdom Viridiplantae; phylum Streptophyta; class Magnoliopsida; order Alismatales; family Alismataceae; genus Alisma; species Alisma plantago-aquatica. The sequence goes on from OY856409.1 coordinate 1,514,729,453, forward strand.
CTTAGCTCATTGTCAATATCCAGTACGGAGGAATGAATGTGGTAGATATGCTCATATGGCTGCTTCAAAGGTCTAAGCACTTACATACCAAATAAAATGTCAAGCTCATGTAGTAGTGTTACTCTCTTAGTTTAGCTTCAATGTTCAACAAGGAGGAACTGATGTGGTAAATTTGGTCAGATAGCTATTTGAAACTTGTAACCATGTCATTATGATGTCTATATATACTTATTACTCTTAGACCCTACTCTTGCGTCTTGACCTTCATGTATACAGATATATAAGCCAAAGAAAATATCAAGCTCATTCATAACACAAAAATATGTCACCCATGTACTTCATGAGGCTTAGCTTAGTGTCAATATTTTTCAATATGGGGGAATGGATGTGGCAGACATGCTCACATTGCTATTTCAAATGTCTACGCACAATCATTACTATGAGCACAATGTACCATGGGATTTAAATTCAAATAATAACACTAAATATAGATAAAAATCTTGAACCACGTAAATAAATGGATACAAATAGAACCACATGTAGTTGAGTTTCTATATAGTATGTAATTCTATATGCATAAATAATATAAGTAATTGTCTTCATTAAATATTAAGTACCTTTCATTCCTAAACCTAACTTTTGTGTCTTGGACTTCTTGAATAACAAATATATAAGACAAACAAAATACCAAGTTCATACATAACACAAAAATAGTTCACCCATGTCTTCATTACGATTAGGTCACTTTCAATATCCCCTATGGAGCCTGGGGATTTCAATTCAAACAATAACACTTATTAACAATAAACAAAAATCTTAAAACACCTAAAATTTAATCAGTATGAATAACAATCAAATTTTGTATTGAACAGTACCTCATACAGAAATATTTCTTGAACCCCTATCCTCAATCTCTCTATCAAATAATGCAAAATGTAGTTTTTAGTGTTGCAAACCTGAAATAAAGACAGAGTGTAAGCATGATCATGACTTAAGTAAGAATGCATATGAAGCAAATCTTTTTTAAATGAAGGAAGTGCGATTTTGTAAAAATAGCATGAGAAACTGAAACTAACTTAGTCTAATATCAACATGCTTAATAGAGTGACATTGTATTGTCCAGTTCACTTATCCAAATGTCTTGGTAGGAGGGTGACTGATCGTATACATAAAGAAACATGTAAATGCCAACATCTGAAATTGAAACTAATGTTTGTATTGTAGAATAATAGATATCTTGATGATGCAGTCATAGATGAGTATGTTACTGATGATAACTTTTGTCTCCCATGAGCATGAGCACAATGTCCAATGGGATTTATATTTAAATAATAACACTAAGGATAGATAAAAATTTCAAACCATCTAAATAAATGGATACTAATAGCATGGAAATTGTGTATTGAACAATACCTTATTTAGAAGTCTTTCTTTATCCCCTTTCCTCGATCTCTCTATAAAATAAGTAAAATCTTAGTTTGAGTGTTGCAAAGAAAACTAAAGATAGAGGGCTATGATCACGACTTCAAACTTTAGAAACCATTTAGAAAAAATAAAGAAATGAATCAATTAGAATAAAGTCAACATGAAATAGAACGTTTTTAAATGAAGACAATTGGACTATGAAAAACATGCATGAGAAAGTTATTTTTCAGAACTTGCAGTAGAATCACAATAGTTGAGTTTCTAAATAGTATGTAATTCTATATTCATAAATAATATAACTATTTGTCATAATTAAATATTAACTATTTTTATTCCTAAACCTTACTTTTGCGTCTTGGACTTCACACATAGAAATATATAAGCCAAACAAAATACAAACTCAACACCATACTATACTATATTTGATTTAGTATTTATTCCCATGCATGATAAAATAAAAAGCTAGTGTGAGATTAATTCTAGGTCTGAATTACCATATAACATCGAATACAAGAATAGAATGATGGTCTTTTATCATATTCAGTATCTTTTTCTAATAAGATTGTGCCTTAATAGGCCAAAGATGAAAAACATAAGGATCACTTTTAAAGGAACATGTAAAAGTCAAAATCCGGAATTGAAACTAATGTTAGTATTATAATAACAAATATCTAGAATTGAAACTAATGGTATGTCAATTATGCTAACTTTTATCTCTCATGAGACCAACATCATATCACCTATGGACTTCACAGACATAAAATTGCATATCAAATAAAATGTCAAGATCATAAAATAGTCTTAGTCTCTTAACATAATGCCAATATTCAACAAGGAGACACTGATGTGGTAGATTTGTTCACATGGCTATTTAAAACTCTTAATCATGGTCATTATGAAGTCTATATATACTTTTTATACCTAGACATTACTATTGCATCTAGGCCTTCATGTATAAAGATATATAGGCCAAACAAAATACCAAGCTCCTACATAACACAACGATATGTCAGTGATATCTTTAATGAGGCTTAGCTCATTGTCAATATCCAATATGGAGGAAGGAATGTGGTAGATATGCTCACATGTCTGTTTCAAATGTCTAAGCACTACCATTAGCATGTGCATAATGTCCCATGGGATTTAAATTCAAATAATAACACCAAGGATAGATAAAAATCTCGAACCACCTAAATAAATGGATACAAATAGCACGAAAATTTTATATTGAACAATTCCTCATTTAGAACCATTTCTTGATCCCCTTTTCCTTATCTCTCAGTAAAACCAAGTAAAATCTTGATTTGAGTGTAACAAAAATAAACTAAAGATAGAGAGCTATTGATCATGACTTCAAACTTACAAACCATTAAGGAAAAATAAAGAAAACAATAAATAAGAATGAATTCAGTCAAACCATGTTAGTTGAGTTTCTAAATAGTGTGTAATTCTATATGTATAAACAATATAAGTAATTGTCATCATTAAATATCAACTACTTTTCTTTCCTAAACCTTATGTTTGTGTCTTTGACTTCACTGATACAAATATATAAGGGAAAAAAATGAAGCTCATGCATAACACAAAAATAGCTCACCCATGTCCTTCGTTAGGATTAGTTCAGTCAGTATCCAGTATGGAGCCTGAGAATTTAAATTCAAACAATAACACTTAGTAAGGACAAAGAAAAATCTTGAAACATGAAAATATAAATCGGTATGAACAAAATTCAATTTTTTTATTGAAAACAAACATGAGAAAGGTATTTTCATAATAAGATATTTAGTATTTTTTAATAACATTGTGTGTTAATAGGCCAATGAAGAAAAACACTAGAATAAGTTATAAAGCAATATCTAAAGGCTAAAATCTAGAATTGAAATGAATGTTAGTATTGTAGAATAAAAATTTTTTGTGATGCTAATTTTTATCTCCCATGAGACCACCAACATATCATTATTTAGAATACTTTCTTTATCCCCTTTCCTCGATCATTCTGTAAAACAAGTAAAATTTTATTTTGAGTGTTGCAAAAAAAAACTAAAGATAGAGGGCTATGATCATGACTTCAAACTTTAGAAACCATTTAGAAAAAATAATGAAATGAATAAATTAGAATGAAGTCAATATGAAACAGAACGTTTTTAAATGAAGACAATTGGACTACAAAAAAAATACATGAGAAAGTTGTTTTTAAGAACTTGAAGTAGAATCACAATAGTTGAGTTTCTAAATAGTATGTAATTCTATACTCATAAATAATATAACTAATTGTCATCATTAAATATTAACTACTTTTATTCTTAAACCTTACTTTTGCATCTTAAACTTCACGAATAGAAATATATAAGCCAAACAAAATACAAACTCATGCATAACATAAAATAGCTCACCCACATCCATCATTAGGATTAGTTCTGTGTCAATATCCAATATGGAGTATGGGGATTCAAATTCAAATAATAACACTTAGTAAGGATAAAGAAAAATCTTAAATCACCTAAAAATTAATCGGCATAAATAGCATTCAAATTATGTATTGAACAATACCTCGTAGAGAACTATTTCTTGACTCACTTTTTTCAATCTTTCTATAAAATCATGTAAAATATAGTTTATAGTGTTGCAAAACTAAAATAAAGATATGGAGTGTAAGCATGATCATGACTTAAATAAGAATGCATATGAAGCAGATCTTTTTTAAATGCAAATCATTTTTGAAGAACATGAGATATAAAAAAAATTTCACATTAACATGGAATATTTTCTCATAGTGTTGACATTTTGTAGTATGTCTTCCAGTGTAAAAAAGTGTATAAACAAATTTATTCGTGTGTAGTAGAGGGAACAAAGTGATAGTATTGGTTCTATGGTAATGATATGGTCTGATTAGTGTGTGCCTGCTTGACAATAATAAGCTTTGGATTTGGTTGGTTCTTTGTTGAATATAGTGTTAGTGAAGCATATTTTTTTTATTTCTAGACCTTTATCTTGTGTCTTCACTTTCACAATTCATATATATAGACCATAAAATATATCAAAGATCATGTATAACACAACAATATCCCATACATGTCCTTCATTATGTCCTTCATCATGGAGGAACCGATGTGGTAGATATGCTCACATGGTTGTTTTAAATGTCTGACCACTATCATAAGCATGAGCAAAATAACCCATCGGATTTAAATTTGAATAATAACACTATGGATAGATAAAATATAAAACCAACTAAATAAATGGATATGGAAAGCACAGAAATTTTGTATTGAACAATACCTCATTTAGAATTATTTCTTGATCCCCTTTCCTCAATCTCTCTATAAAACCAATTAAAATCTAATTCTTAGTATTTCAAAATATACTAAAGATAGAGAGCCACAAACATGGCTTCAAACTTTACAAACCATTTAGAAAAAATAAATAAATCAAAAAATAAGATTGAAGTAGATATGAAACAAAAAGTTTTTAAATGAAGTCAATGAGACTATGGGAAACATGCATGAGAAAGTTGTTTTTCAGAACTTGTAGCAGAACCACATTTGTTGAGTTTAAATAGTATGTACTTTTATATGCATAAATAGTATAAGTAATTTTCATCATTAAATATTAAGTACTTTTATTTCATAAACCTTACTTTTGCATCTTGGACTTCACGGTTACAAATATATAAGCCAAAAAAATACCACAAACTCATGCATAACATTTATATGCATAAATAATATAAGTAATTTTCATCGTTAAATATTAACTACTTTTATTTCATAAACCTTACTTTTGCATCCTGGACTTCACGGTTACAAATATATAAGCCAAAAAAATACCAAACTCGTGCATAACACAAACATAGAGCATCCATGTCAATCATTAGTATTAGTTCACTAGCAATATCTTGTGTGGATCATGGGGATTTAAATTCAAACAATAAGACTTAGTAAGGATAAAGAAAAATCTTGAAACACTTAAAAATAAATTGGTATGAATAGTGTTTAGATTTTGTATTGAACAATTCCCTATATAGGACTATTTCTTGACCCCTTTCCTCAAACTCTCTTTCAAATCATTTAAAATCTAGTTTTAAATGATGCAAAAGTGAAATACATATAGACAGTGTAAGCATGATCATGACTTTAATGAGAATGCATATGAAGCAGTTTTTTTTTAAATGAAGGCAATGGGATTGCCAAAAATGAACATGATAATGGTGTTTTCATAATTAAATGGTATGTAATTGTATATACAAAAATAATATAAGTAATAGTCATCATAAAATGTTAACTACATTTTAATTGTAACATTTTTTATCTAAACCAAAAGAGATCATTGTATTTCTTTATGATATTCATCTGCAATCATAGCTGAATATCAGTGTAGGAGGTCAAATTTACACATGACTATATAGATAATGGAATAAAAAATTATAGTTTGTGTTGTAGTATCATATCATAGTTTTCATAAGTTCTTTTTGAGAAATTTTACCTATATATAAACTATATAACATATTCTGGACATAAAAGAAAATACACATGATCATCATATATAGTTGATGTATACTAACTCCACGAGATATTAAAAAAGTCCACATTAACATGGAATATTTTCTCATAGTGTTGACGTGTTGTAGTGTTTCTTCCCGTGTAAAGATGTGTATAAATTGATGTATTCAACAATAAGCTTTGTAGTTGGTTGGTTCTTTGTTGAATATTGTGTTGGTGAGGCAGATGTTTTTTATTTTAGACTTTATTCGTGTGTCTTTACTTTCACAAATACAAATATATAGGCCATACAATATATCAAAGATCGTGTATAACATCACAATATCTCACCCATGTCCTTCATTACGTCTAGCGCAGTGTCAACATCCATTATGAAGGAACCGATGTGCTACATATGCTCACATGACTTTCAAATTTTTACGTATTGTCATCAGAATGAACACAATCATGGATTTTAAGTTAGAACCACAATATTTAATAAGAATAAAGAAAAATCTTGAAAGGACCTAGATTGAAATCAATTGATATGAATTACCTGTAGGGCATGTATTGAGAATTACCTCATTTAGAATCATTTCTTAGCGTGTGTTTCATCAATCACCTTAGTGTTGTGAACAAAATCAAAAATAGAAAGTTGAAGCATATCATGATCTTAAACATTTTCCTACCATTCATACGAGGCAAAAAAATTACTAAATGAGAATGAAGACAATATGAGAAAGTCAAACTGATTAATAACTTTGTAAATAATTGGAAAAGTTGTAGTGAATGTTAAAGTATCAAATATAAGTTTGAATGAACTTAACTCTAGGATTTTCATCTAAAAGTTTACAGCTAAATATCAATTTCTTCACAATTTTTTGTATAAAATATATGTTATTTGATATTTTTGATGAGGCAGAATATATTTTTAAAAATCATAGTCTTTTATTATCTATATCCATCTTGATAATCTGAATGTTCTCTCACATTTTTATTAGTCTCATGTACATTCATAGTTTTGATATATGTTTAGAAGATAAAATAATTGGTATTGGGTTATTTCAATGTACAAAGAGAAAATAATGTTGATTAAGAGGTTTTCATGATTAAATATATTTTTAAATTTTTGCAGACATTGCACAACTAAACTAAAGATAGAGAGCTAAAGAAAAACTATGACATCTTCAATTATCACACCATCTATAAAAAATAAAGAAATAAATAAATAAGAACAAAGTTGATAGGAAGATCACCTTTTTCAATTACAATTTCAAACCAATCATACACATTCTCTATCACAAATATTGTTAAGTATTGTTACATATCATTCAATATGGCAAACTGACTTATGATTATGTTGTATGATAGGAAAAACAATTGTTGTTATTGTTTTAATATCAAATTGAAATTTTAATATAGTAATCAATTTCGAAATGTAGATGAATTCAGTTTAAATGAACAAAAAGAACTTTTGATCATGCAAAGTGAAATGTGATAATTTAAAAATAGAAACACTACAATACTTACGATGTATGGACATGGTAGCTCACATAGTTGTTTTGTAAGAAAACCTTCCATAGCCAAAACGCCAACAAGAATGTTGAGTTTAGAGTGTTTATATATATATATATATATATATGTATATATATATGTATATATATATATATATATATATAGAGAGAGAGAGAGAGAAGGAATACATAGAAGGAAATATAATGAAGCATGGTCTTTGTAGCATTTTATCCCACCACCTAAGATTTTACAAAATAACAATGTTATGTATGATTTATACATAGAAGCATAATTCTGAGAGTTCAATATAATATCAATCAATAAACTAATATTATAATTTTTCTTAACTTGTTAGTTTAGTAATCAAATATCTCAGTATATACAATATTTTTGGTGCAATGCATGTATCCTTCAGTAGTTGATGCTCAAATCAGAAGTTTGGCTGTAGATTTTGAAATTCCTCTGGACATTGCTACATAAAGTTGTCCGTGAGAAAATACAGGTTCTGGCAAGTAAATACCAACATGTGGGATCGTTTGACCCTGTTCTTTATTTATAGTCATAGAAAAAGACAAGCGGATTGGAAATTGCTTTCGTCTAAATGAGAAAGGATAAGTTGTATTTTCTTTTGGAAACATTGGAATCCTTGGTAAAAGAAATTCTCTCCCAACATATTGACCAACGACTATTTTTACTCTAATGACATTTTTTTGAAAATCCATGCAAACTAATCTTGTTCCATTACATAGACCATTTGGAGGATCCAAATTTCTCAACAACATAATTGGAAATTTTTTTTTAAGAACCAACTTATGGGGTGGCATTCCAGGAGGTGTTTCATTATTTAGAAATTCCACTTGATAGTTATGATTTGTTTCATCAATTGTCGTATCAAAGCTAAGATAAATGTGTTCATCACCTGGAAACTTTTTTATTATCAAATCATTTATATCGTCAACATACTCATTCTTGTTGCCAATATTGCTCTTGTTGTCATATAATCTGAGCAGTCACATTTTCAAGTAAAAAAGGAAATATAGAGTCAATAAATCATAATTTTGACACCTCATCATCATCATATTCAATTATCATATCCTTGGGAATATTGATCATTTCCTTCTCTTTGTATGGTTCCCTCCCTTCACTGCTTCTCATTAAAAGTTCTAAAAATTCAAGATCATGTACAACTCTCATATTTTCACTAAGATGCAATTTTTCCATTAAAGGCTACAAATATGATTTGACCAGTGATTCTTCAATTGTTTGTGAATGGGTTCCTTTTGGAACAACTGACAATAATTGCCTAAAATCTCCACCAAATATGACCACCTTTCCACCAAAGGGTAATTTATCATTTTCTAGTATATCATTCATTGAACGGTCTAAAGCTTCGACTGTAAGTTTCTTTGCCATTGGAGCTTCATCCCAGATTATTACTTTTGCTCGACGAATTAAATCATCTAGACCACTTTGCTTTTTGATCGCACAAGTAGATGAAATATCAACCTCAAGTGGAATTTTAAACCTAAAGTGGACAGTACGTCCTCCTGGTAGTATTGATGCTGCAACACCACATGTTGCTATAGCAATTGCTATCGAGTTAATACTTCTCACTTCAGCTAGAATTGCATGATATAGAAATGTTTTTCTTGTCCCCCCTGGTCCATCGACAAAGAACACCCCATTGCCTTCATTGTTTACTCTTTCCATAATAATATCAAAAGCATATTTTTGTTCAACATTCAAAATTTGCACAACATGAATATCATCTATAGGAGTTGGTATTGCTAGCTCATCTAGTACCTCTCTTGAACTATTTTTATGTAAATCTCTTTGAAAAGAGATAATAGGCAAATCAATATGTTTGATATCTTTCCCCATACTTTCTAATATAACATGAATATCATCTACTGCCATTTGGATATGATCTTCTATTGTTGCTTCATTGTTTCTTGAGAAACCTTGTGTCATGTCTTTGACAAATTTAGTCCATAACATTTTAGCATCATCTGGTTCACAAAAAACTAAAATAGTAGCAAATAATCTTCTCAATACCTTTGGCATCTCATATGAAGTTGCTTCTTGTAAACACAAATATGATGCACTATCACATTCAAGAAGTCCCTGATTTTGAGCTGCTTCTCAAAAAGTAGCATACGTTAAACCATTAACTGTATGCAAATCAATGAAAGAAATAGGTCCCCGCACATGATTTAATAGTATTCTTAGATAATATCTTTCACCTTCAAAAGGATTTGCAGCACTAAGATGACCAATTGCTTGGAAGGATTTTCTAGCAGTCCAACAGAAAGATGACGTATTCCAAACAAAAAATTCAAAAAATTCTCTATATAGATATTTTCTTCCCCTAGTATTGTTAGTATTAGATTTAAAATATACAGTCAACATTGTCTTTCCAATGTGACCTTCACTTAGAACATGAGTGAGGTTCTTTGATTTAGAAAAAGATACAAAATCCTTGTTTGGTAAATGAACATGTAAAGGGATAACATAGGGATACATTTCATTGAGATTGAACTAAAATATCCTCCACATAGCTTCAGGAGGTGAAACCCATCTTGCATCTTGAAATTTTTTTATCTCGTCTATTTCTTCAGGATGTAAGTAAACAGTGACTCTATCATGTCCTTTATAGATATATTTATATAAATATTTAACAGCTTTTATACATGAACATATCTCAACATTTATGTGGCAGTTGTAATGCTTCAATAAGTAAGGATTGTATGGAACAACCCATTGATTATTAATTGCATAATTTTGAACTTGTGCCATGACACCATCATTTCTTCTCCTATATATAGGGTATGAATTTACTCCTTCCATTGAAATATGACAATATGACTTTGGATAGTGTGACTTACATGAATTATTTCTCATACAATGCGAGTTCTTTCTTAATTTTCCACATGGACCATGAATCATATGCTTCAAAACCAATTCATATAATAAAGGATCATCTTCTTCATTCAAAATCTCGGCGCAAACAATGCTATCATACTTATCAAGGTTGATTATTTTATCATGTTGTTTCAAAATGATTAGGAAATGGGCATGAGGTAGTCATCTTTTCTGAAATTCTATCACATGAACATGAGGAGCAACTCTCCCAAATATTTCATCCTTAAATAATTTATTTTTTAAGTCCTCAATCTTTGCACGAAATATGCAAACTATTAAATCAGACCTATTGGATGAGTGTTCCCATGGATTCAATAAAGATTTTATCTCCTCCCATTCAGGGTTGCATGTAATTGTCAAAAAGATGTCTCATTTGTCAAATTTATGTACCAAAACCACTGCATTCATATACCTCTTTCTCATGTTATTGCATTCAGATACCAAAGCCATTGCATTCATATACCAAAGCCATTGCATTCAGATGCCTTAGTTTCACCGTTATGCACCGCATCAACTACACCTTCATATAGACCCCCCTTATATCATCTTGATGTTTATAAAAGTAGTCTAATCTCGTTGTTTCAATCTTGATATACATATCTACCACATATTGTTGAAGTAATCTTCCACTATTTAACAATGGTTTCTTCACATAATCACGAATTTGAAACAAATAGCAATATTATTCCCTAGTCGAGATGTAAATATTCCTTTTATTTTCCAAATCGAAAAATAGCATAAAAATGACATTAGTATATAATAACAATGTGTCTTATATAAGGAAGAGTAATCTAAATTTAAAAAATTATACTTGACACAAAAATACATTATTGTTGTTTTCAAATAATCAAAGCTCAAGCTAATTGGCTTTTGAAAATAACAATTATATACATGAGTTCTTAAGCTTTATTTCATTTTCAAAAAAAGATACTTAAATGTGTAACATTGAAATATATATAAATTCAAAATGAAATTGAAACTTAATTAAAAATTCTACTGGACACTAAAATTTATTATTGTGTACTTTCTAATAAGTCAACATTCAAATTGGTTGGCTTTTCAAAAATAACAATGGTATTGAGAAGTAGACTCATTAATCTTCCTTCCATTTAAAAAAAACATAAAATATATAACAATGGAATATATATATACAACTAAAAATTAATTTTAATGATTTCAATCTTATTCATAAATACATATAATTTTCCTATATTTTTAACATCTACAATTGAATTGAGAACCGTTAAAATGAAGATTTCAATCAAATATTAAGTAAAATAATTGAAAACAAAGACTATATCAGAGTAATTTTGAAAAATAACAAGTATATAAAAAGCTATTATAAAATTTTTATGCAAATAATGAACTATTAACTAAACAAAACTTATCATTTGATTTAAGTTGCTACAAGTTCCAATTTATTTTATTTTAAAACAAAAACAATTTATTAACATAAATATTTATTATCATATTATCTTAAGAAAAGGTAAACTAACTTTAATAAAAACTACATTTGACACAAAAATACTTTTTTTCTATAAAATAGTCAACTTTGAAACTAATTTCCTTCAAAGATAATAATTGCATTCATGAGTGGACTTACAATTGTTTCTTTCAATTTAAAGAAAATTACATATAACACATAATTTGTGGTATAAATATTAATTAAAAGTGAACTAAAAACTTAAATACAATTTAAATTGAAACAAAACACATTATTCTTTGATTTCAAATAGTCAACATTCAAATTAATTTGTTTTAAATAAGTAACAATGGTATTGAAGGGTAGATCCATCAAAATTTCAGTGCATTTAAAAACAGAAATATGTGACATTAGAATAAATATACATTCAAAAATGAATTAAAATAATTTCAAACATAAAGTTTCCTATGATTTTAACAACTAAAATTTGAGTCAATATCCTTATAATGAAGATTTCAGTGAAGATACTATAAAACAATTTATCAACAAAAATATAATTATTAATTTAACTTAAGGAAAGGTATTAACTTCAATGGAAACTACGTTTGACACAAACATACTTTATTTTGGCTTTCAAATAGTCAACTTTAAATTAATTGCCTTAAAAGATAACAACTGCATTCATGAGTACACTTACAAAGCGTTATTTCAATTTAAAAAAATTAGATATAACATGTAAGTTTGGTCTAAATATTAATAAAAGTGAACCAAAATCTTAAATACATTTTACTTGAAACGAACACATTATTTTGTTTTCAAATAGTCTCTATTTAAATTAATTGGTTTTCAATAAATAACAATGGCATTGTAAGGCAGGTCCATTAAGTTTCCTTGTGTTTCAAAAAAAGCAGACATATGCGACATTAGTACAAATATACAATTAAAAAATGAATCAAAATAACTTCAAACATACAGTCCTATGATTTTGATAACTAAAATTTGAGTCACAATCCTTATAATGAAGATTTCAAGTGAAGATATTATTAAGTAAAAAATGATAATAAAGACTATATAACAATTTATTAGTTTCACAATTACGATGAAAATTCTTAAGAAATACTATTTACTTCATAGAAATAGGTCTTCTAAAAATCTTTACAATAACATGTATATACAAATCTATAATAAAACAGATATATGCAAATAATGAACTATTAACTAAACACAACAAAGCAATATACTCTAAAGTGGTCGTAAGTTACAATTCGTTCTATTTTATAAATAAAACAATTTATCAATATACCTCGTTCTTCTTTGTCCAACATATGCTCAAAAGTGTTAAAACTCATTGTGGGATTGTTAGACTCAACTTGTGAGTGACATGTCAAATTTGCTTTTTTTCCTCGTAATATATCTCTATGCCACCCACATTCACCTCTTGGAAACAATAATGGGTATTGTAACGGATCATAACATCTAAAATATGATTTCACATTATATGTTCTTCCAGTTGTACTGTGAACAATAACATCTAATGAGTATCTTCCGTTTAGATTATTCTCCTCAACCCATATTGCAACTACTTGAGAAGATGTCAGCTCATTGTATACTCTTTGATCCAAGTCACATTTACTTAAGATCGCAATATTATGATTGTCTAATGACTCATAACTCCTCAAACTTCTTAGAAAATTGGAATATTGATTTATTTGCAAGATTGATATCAACTTTTCTATTGTTTGAGGATTCAAATTAGAAACATGCTCGAGTTTGTTCTTCACTTCATGATCTGTGTCGAAAAAATACAGTTGTAAGAATTTTTCTATGTTATCAGAAGAAAATAATGATGGAATCATATGATATTCCTTTCCTTACACTTGAAATGTGTATATCCCATCTTTCATTCTAGCTAAATCTTTATCTACATTTCCAATTCCAAAGGAAGTAAATGAAAAAGCATTATTATCACTACTACAGAACTGACCTTTGGTGTTGGTTATTTAAGGCCTTTGGCGACGGTTAAAAAGCGACACATATGTGGGTGACACTAAAATGTGAACCCTTAGGCGTCAGTTTGAAAACTGATGCCAAAACCCTTCATGCTACCAAAAACGCGCCAGCAGGGGCACTATTGGCGTTAGTTATTAGTGGGGAAATCGATGCCAAAACCATTCACACCACAAAAAGGGTGCCAGCAGGGGCACTATAGGCGTCATTTATTAGTAGGGAAACTGACGCCCAAACCCTTCACACCACAAAAGGGCACCATCTTGGACACCATCGTCGTCAGTTTTTTAGTAATAACCGACATCATATCACCTGCCACCACAGCCGTACTGGCCAACACGGCCGTGTTGTCTGGCCACATTAGATGGCGGTTTTTTACTATTAACAGACGATGTAAACCTTTGTTGTCAGTTTTCGACTAATAATCGACGCCTATGTTTTGATTTTTTTTCTTATCAGTTTGCAGACCTGTTGTGGCTGGTCGCAGGATGTAGGAACTTGCAGTTCAGTGGAACTGAACTGCAAGTTTATGACATCCATTGATATCAGCCAACAACAGGCCACAAACCTACAAATTTAACAAGATTCATTTTCACACATTTAGCAGCCTGCAGTTCCATTCAATTTTCACACATGTAGAAACATTCAGACACATGTAGAAACATTCATGTAGCAACCTACAGTTCCTTTCATTTTCACATTCACACATGTAGAAACATTCAGACAAATGTAGAAAATTCATGTAGCAACCTGCAGTTCCTTTCATTTTCACATTCACACATGTAGAAACATTTAGACTCATGTAGAAACATTCATGTTGCAACCTGCACTTCTATTCATTTTCACATTCACACATATATAAACATTCAGACACATGTACAAAATTATTCACACATATGACAATTCAGAAAAATTCATTTACAAATATCATTCTTTAGTCATTATCGTTATCAACATCCCAATTATATTTTAAAACCCCCACTACTTGTATGGCTTTTGTCCATTCTTCTCTTACATCATTTAATTCTTTCGTCGTATAGGAAGCATGTACATCTGATAAGGCCTTACCTGTAGTTGGGCCAGTTTTAAACACTTACAAAGAGAATAATATATAAGATAATGATGTGTATATATAATTAATAATATATAAATAAGATTGATATATTTCATATTATCTCATGAGACTATATATTATACCTCATGTATGGTATCGATGTCCACTGTGACATTTTTTATAATCATATGCATAAATCGCATCACATAGTATGCACATGCCTAGTCGTTGTCTTGTGTAGCACACTATAAATTGAAACATACAAAATATTAAAAAATATAACTATACACAGTTCACATAAATAATATATATATTGGAGTCGGGAACTTACTTCCACGTTCTCCCAAATTTTTGGCTGGTGCTTTTTCCTGGGGACCTTTTCTCCAGCCTTTTTGAACTCATGTAAACCTCTACATGTTAATGTAACACAATAAATTGCATAATTAAATAGTAATGTAATAACATATGTTAACGGATATAAAAATGAAATATTTCTCACTGGAATAATACCATTTTCATTGCATGTCCATATTTTGGATTCATTTTAGTCCCCTTAGGATCTAAATAATAGATAGTGAACGTCCTGGGGACAATAACTAGTAACTCCCAATGTGTACCCCTAGAGGTAAAACAGTTAAAAATTAATAAATCAAAATCCACAATAAAAATGTAATTTTCTTAAGTCCAAATTATAAGTAAAGTAAACTTACTCCACATTGAATGGAGCTATTATCATTGTCTTCTTATTTTGACCAAAATTTGTAAAAGCATCACAGCAGTATTGTTGAACTGACAAATGGTCTTTAGCTACTAGACTAATTAAAGATGGAATAAAAAATCCTACATGTTCAAATGAAAAATCTCCACATATCTTGTCTATGTAGCTACAAAACATGTATTACGTATGCATTAATATATAAGAAACTAGATCACCGGATCCTACACAAGGTATATGGATGTATAAATAAGATCTCACCTTATCCATAGCTCTATCACATATGTATTCATCCAATCATAGAGAAACAACTCCAAAATATCTTGTATAAATAGTTTGTTTTCATATGATTGACCTACAACATCTGTAACTATAGAAACATTTATAGGGCAATTTATATCATATTCGCCTAACTATATTACCATACCGCTACAATTAGGACCTAACGGGGCAGGTACGTCCTGTGGAACCCAACTTGGTAATGTAGGACGTGGAGGTGGAGGCCTAGATGCTCTGGGTGTCTTCGTTTTAACTTGTATATATAATTTCAGATCAATTGACCTCATATATACACTAACAATTTAACATAATGTAAATTTACCATACAATTTTAGTATAGACGACATCCACTTTGGGTCACAATATCACTCCGCCTTCTGCCTCACCAAGTGTTTCACAATCTAGGTGTGCATATGGCAATAGAAGATCTATTCAATTGGGAAATATACGTAGCGGGCTCACAGGAACCCAACCATTTGGTAATGGAGATCCATGAAACATTTCCCCTGAAGGGATGGGTAAGTCGACGCCTCTGCAACGATGTATTTGTTACTTTTTAGACAACATGGTTTCAACCCCTACAAATTTACGTAAAGAATGTTATATATTTACATATCATCTTGGAAACATATCATCTTGAAAAGACTAGCTATTATGTCATAAAAATACTTACAACAGATGTGCTAGGTGGTGGGACTATAGGATTACTCTCAACCTCTGCAGTAAGAGTAGAGCGGGATGCCATAAGTACTGTCAGAGTGATGGTTAGAGATGCATGCCACTTGCTCATTGCTTCATAGAGTGTCTTATCAACTACTTTCTTGACTCTCTTATCAACTACTTCATCGACTCTCCTATCAACTATCTTATCTACCTATACATGGATGAAAGAAATGTTAGCTTCTGATTATTGAATTCCCTTTTACAATAGCATTCTAAAAAATGAGATTATCTCTTCTTGTGAAATTCCTGCTTTTGGGACATGTTTGTGTTGGGATGGCCCAAAGAATGTTTTGCTGCCAACACCAGCGCCTACACCCCTAACACGTCCAGGATGCTCTAGTTTACCCAAAGCAACTGTCAATTCATCTCTTGTGCCCTCAGGGATGAACTTGCCTTATTTCCTCAGCTCATGCAACTCCCGCTAATTACCATCAACAGAAATTGGTAAGTAAGTAAATATCACAAATAATCATTATTCGAATGATTTGCTCTAAGAGTTATATTTTACCATTTTTACAGTCGCCTCAACAGTTGCGAGCTTCTTTATTTCTCCTTTCTTATTTTGCCTCCTAGCTATCCAGACATCATGGTGAGGCAGAGTTGTGGTACCTATAGTAGAGGACTCCTGAGTAGTAGTAGACTGAGAAGTACTCTTAGTCTGTAGTCTTTGGCGAACGCTTGCATAGCCCTTTGGACCCATTATGTGATCATGCACATTCAGTGCACGCCTTGCTCTTTGCGCCTCACTGATAGCCTAGTTAGTATACACATTGATTTGGTTAGTAACACTAAAGGTTAATCTTGAATAGGTGAATACAACATATATTAATTAAATAGGGAGTAACACCTAATACCTTGAATTCATTAGTGTTTCTTGAAGCAACAAACACATCCCATTCTTCTGGGTCTAGGAAGTTCCACTGTTCAGTGGTTGACTTCTTCCTCTTCTCACCATCTTTTATGTATTCTCGGGTGAGATTTGTCCTACAGTTCCTTAGGACCCTCCCACAGTGTTGCATCACTCATTTACGATGCAACTTTTCATCCAACGCAAATATACTCTACAATATAGAATTGTTATTAACTAGTATCCAAAAAATTAGTAATCTACAAAATAGAATTGCAAATAATAATAACTCACGCATAAATCCTTCCATATTATGTCTTTGTTCCCCTTAGGAACTTTATGCCAAGAATCTATCTTACAACCACAATGGCTACGAGTAACATACCCAAGATATGAAACAAACGAATTGTGGTTCACTCCAATTGCATTTCTTGCATTATCAAAATCCACAACTAGTTTGGGTCCATTACCCCTTAGCATTGTTAACTTCTTCATCATAGTGATGCCCCTTCTCTTGTCAACTTTTTGGTACTGCTCATCAAGTGCCTCAAATGCTTCAGAGGGTACATGTGCATCATCAACCTAAAATTCGACAAAATTAACACACTTACATGATATAACTATAAATGGACATATAGATAGAAATATATTATATATTTTTAAAACTTACATTGTGAGGTGGTGCAGTGGTATCCTCACCATGCTCATCATGGACATCATGGTCATCATGCCCATGCTCAGTCATCTGAAAATTTCATTAAAAAATTAAACATTTAGCATTTGACATAACTAGAAGATAATGAAACATTGTATAGTTCACATATACAAATGAAACATTGAAAAATGAAACATATAAAAAAATATAAACATGCATGCCTCTAATATTGTGATCATTTAACAATTAAAAATCCTTCATTGTGATCTCCGCGCTCATACAAGTCATCATTAGCTTCAATATTTTGTGGTGTTGGCAACCCAACTAAGAATGGACTGGAGTCATCATATTTATCATAGTACTCTTCTTCATCTATAGGATCTTCAATGAACTGTCTTTTACCATGAAGAACAACTGAATATTTATCATTTGTAGGATTATCGATATAAAATACTTATTTCTCCTGTGATACCAATATGAATGGTTCACCCTTCTCGCCAATCTTTTCAAAGTTCACTAAAGTGAAACCCAATTCATCCACTATAAGTCCTTTGGTGTTATCAACCCAATTACATTTGAAGAGCAGAATTCTAAAATCTATATAGTCAAACTCCCATATGTCTTCAATGACACCGTAATATGTCATTTTAGCTTCTTGTGGACTCTTATCCTTTGCACTTGCAAAAAACATAGTCGACGCTTGAAGGGTGACCCCACTATTTTGGACGACAGTCTTATCATCTTAGTGTTTTGTGTAATATGTAAATCCATTAGTGTCACACCCTTCATAAGACATAACATTTAATTTTGGTTTAAAGGTGATGCATTTGATAGTTTCATTAATATCATCTGGTGTTTGAGATAGTTGATGTAAGACTTCATATTCAAACCACCTAATAAATGTCTTGTTATGCAATCTAGCAAGTCACATTGAATTGGCTCGAGGATATTGCCTCTTGTTTATATTGGTGTGTTCCTCAATATAAACACTCACTTCATCCATGTTGTGTAAAATATACAAGTGACCTTGTTCCAACTGCTCACGGCTGATTACTTTCACCTGTGATCCCAAAATTCCTTTCCCAAATTGCTCCTCAATATTCTTATCATTAATAGGAGTGTGATTACCACTCAGAAAGTCATTGCAAAAATCCATAACCTCTCTCGCCACATAACCCTCAATAATACTCCCTTGAGGCCAATAACGGTTTCGAACATCACTTTTTTAAAATGCTCATGTATCATTCAAAGGGATACATCCAATGCAAGAAAACTGGTCCCAACATTTTCACTTCCCTAGTCAAGTGGACAGCAAGATGTACCATGATATCAAAGAACGAAGGAGGGAAATACATCTCAAGCTGACATAGGGTAACAAACACTTCTCTTTGCAAAGTATCGAGAGTATTAGGGTCAATAACTTTGCTGCACAGACTGTTGAAAAAGAAACAAAGTCTGGTGATTGCAAATCTTACATGCTTCAGCAATATAGATCGAATTGCCACGAGCAATATTTGTTGCATTAGAGTGTGACAATCATGAGACTTAAGACCTATCAACTTTAGATCTTTTATTGATACCAATCTATGGATGTTGGATGAGTAACCCTGTGGCTCCTTAACATTTACCAAGTATTCACAAAAAGCTTTCGTCTCCTTTCTAGAAAACGTGTAACAAGCGGGAGGTAAGTATGTTCTCTGATTTCCCATTTCACGTAATTCTATTAATTCTGACCTTATTCCCATTTCACATAGGTCCAGTCTAGATTTTATCCCATCTTTAGTCTTACCTAGTATATTCAACAGAGTACCAATGATGCTATCACAGAAATTTTTCTCAACGTGCATGACATCGATACAATGCCTGATTGTCAAAGAACTCCAATAAGGAAGATCCCAAAATATGGACTTCTTTTGAATAAATATTTGTCAATATTTTTCACTCCGTGTGGCTATTGTACATTGTGATATCTTATCAAATTGATTAACAAAATCTTTTACTCTTTCATAAACAACCTCGCCCGATATAGGTTTAGGTGCACTCTGTTCCTCATTACATCCATTGAATGCTTTGCGCTTCCTATGATACAGATGGAATTTTAAAAGAAACCTTTGATGAACAAGATATACAGTCTTGCCGCCATGTTTTAGTCTTGTTGAATCAGTGCTCTCTTCACATATAGGATACGCTTTAGCTCCATTGACACTATATCCAGACAAATTCCCATGTGCTGGAAAGTCATTAATAGTGCAAAACAACATAGCGTGTAAATGAAATGTCTCTCTTCGTGAAGCATCATAGGTCATCACACCTTCACCCCAGACTTTCTTTAAGTCATCATTCAGAGGTTCAAGATAAACATTGATATCATTTCCAGGTTGTTTAGGGCCCGATATCAATAACGATACCATAACGTCCTTATTTTTCATACACAGCCAGGGAGAAAGATTGTATATAACAAGCATGACTGGCCAAGTGCTATGCTGGCTGCTCAATATCTCGTACAGATTCATCCCATATGTACAAAGCCCAAGTCTTAGATTCCTGACTTCTTCACCAAATTTAGGGTACAATAGATCAATCATCTTCCACTGTGGGGAATCAAACACATGTCGTAGGATCCCATCATTATTTTTCTTAACATCTGTCTACCGCCTCAAATTCTTCGCATCTATCGGATTGGAAAACAAGCGTTGAAACTGTGATATTATAGGTAGATAGCACATCACCTTGGCAGGAGAGCCAGTTTTGGACTCCCCCGAAGTCGTCAATTTATATCGTGGTGCACCACATTTTGGACAATCTTTCAAATCCACATAGTCCTTTTGAAATAATACACAATCATTCGAGCATGCGTTTATCTTCTTGGCCTCCATTCCCATTGGGCACGACAATTTCTTTACCTGGTATGTTGAGATTGGTAGCTCGTTTCCTTCAGGAAGCATTTCTTTCAACAAAGACAACAATGACGTGAAGCTTTTGTTGCTCCATCAATTGTTAGCTTTCAGCTTATACAATCTTAACATAGCGCTAAGCTTCATAAACTTAGTACAACCTGTGTATAACAGTATCTCATCATCATTCACAGTGTTTCTAAACATGGGAGGTGGATCAGTGTGTTCTACACCACAACTATCAAGCATCACATCAACGATTTCTACTGGAATTGGTTTGTTCACATCTACATCATCGGAGACAATTTCTTCTTCCACACAAGCACTACTATCGACATCCACTAGTTTTGGGTTTGAAATCTCCCCATGCCAATGCTATTCTGTATAGCCTTGTACAATCCTATTGCACATGACATGACTTTTGAATTTTGTCACCAATGCAGACTTTCAAGTTGTTACTGCAATGCCTACATGGATAGTAGAACCTATCTCCAAGTTGTTTCCTATGTTCCTCGGCAAATCTAATAAATTGATCAAGACCAGAAATAAACTCTGGGGTGCAGCGATTACAAATGGACATCCATGATCCATCCATTCTATGATCAAAGAGAAAACAAGTATACATTATAACAAGATTAGGGTGTAGGGTTAACAGATTTGAGTTTATGGTTAAAACATTAGGGTTTAAGGTCTTATATATAATTAATGGTTAAAACATCCTAAGTGAGATTATGTGTTCAAGAACAATACCAAAATGGGGACTATCTAAGATTTACTCCTAATGAGTAAATCTTGGACGGGTTTCTAGGCCAACAAATACATGTGTTGTCATTCTTATATATAATAAATGTTTACCACCTATCCGATTCTTTAACACCTAATCTCACTAGTAAGTGTATTGTGTATTGGGTTTTCAAGAAAATTTCGGTAGCATTTCCTCGCTGTTCTCCAAGTACATATGTACTTAGAGACCAAATGGGGAAATTTTGTCAAAATTTTCTTGAAAACCCAATGCACATTATACACTTACATCCTAAGTGAGATTAAGTGTTCAAGAATAGTCCCTAACCGAGGACTATCCAAGATTTACTCAAAATGAGTAAATCTTGGACGGGTTTCTAGGCCAACAAATACATGTGTTGTCATTCTTATATATAATAAATGTCTACCACCTATCCCATTCTTGAACACCTAATCTCACTAGTAAGTGTATAATGTGTATTGGATTTTCAAGAAAATTTCGGCAACATCTCCCCATTGTTCTCCAAGTACATATGTACTTAGAGAACAAACGGAGAAATGCTACCCCAATTTTCTTGAAAACCCAATACGCATTATACACTTACATCCTAAGTGAGATTAGGTGTTCAAGAACAGTCCCAAACTAGAGAATATCCAAGATTTACTCCTAGTGAGTAAATCTTGGATGGGTTTCTAGGCCAACAAATACATGTATGTTGTCATTCTTATACCTACAATCCTAGTTTCATCATTCATATCCTATGTTTTGTGTAACATCATTCATATATGCTTGTCAGTATATGCAAATCAATATCTAGTCAACAACACATGCAACAACACAAATGCACGATTCAAATCTATTATAAAGTATTAATTAGGGATCAATCTTGAAGTTTTAACTAGAGCATCATATATCAACATACATACTTGGTCATATTTCAAGTCAAGATTTAGGCATTTAATCACCTTAGGGCGCATACATGATTCAGAAGGTATTTGGGTGCACAAAAATAATATATGTTACTGATTTAGGAGTTCACATAATCATTTTAGAAATAGAAGACCCACATGTGGTTGAAATCCACAATTTCATTAAGGTCAAAATAGAAGAAATATTTTGCAATACACATGTGATATATTTTTTGAGTATAAAATAGGTCATTAGGGAAGAAATAAAGTGAATTAGTTGAACTTTTAAAATTGAATATTCTCCTTCAAACTTATGTGATCCATCTCAGAACCAAGTCTATAGGGGGGAAATTAATGCCATTTGCGGTTTATTGAAAACCAGATTAAAAATCATGTAAAATGAGATAGTTATAATTGTTTTTCTATTTTTAAGTACGGAATTATTTTGTTAGGGCACTGTAAGAGTAGTAATCAGCCATTGGACAAGTCAAAAGTAATCAAATCAGCTATACCCATCACCTTGTTTTCTCATCATTAAGTCAGTCATAAACCACCACCAACCCTGTTCTAGACATACACATGATAAGTGAAAAAAAGAAATAGTAGACAATAGTGTGTCTTCGTCCTTCTCCATTTGACTGTTAAGGATGAGCAGTAGTACAAATTTATTTATGATTAAAGGGGAACAGAGATCACACCAAGACCTAATGAACTATAAGACCTAACGAACATAGCTTCTTAGTAGGCAGGCGTGGAGAAAGAAGAGGAGTAGGTCGGTGTGGAGAAAAGTACATGTCTGGCGGCGACGAGCTCTGGTTCTAAGCATCGACAGAGGACGGAGAGCACCAGGGGAGGACGGCAAGCTCAGGTTCTGAGCTCAGCGGAGGACGGTGAGATCATCTTCTGAGCTCTGTGGAGGACGGCGGAGGACGGCAGAGCACGGGCGGAGGACGATGAGAGGCGGCGGGTGGAGGACGGCGAGCAAGTAGTAGCGGGCGTCGACCACAGGAGCTCCGATGGTGTCGAGAGGGGAACAGGGGGGTAATTTTGTGATGTAAAAGAGAATGGGGATAGAGTATGTTTCTTGCGGGGGTTATTAAGTTAACAAAGACGTTGATTATCTAAAAACTGACACCAAATATCCATCAGCGTCGGTTGCCAGAAAAAACCCTCATCCATTGGACAATCTTAACCCTAAAAATTTTTATGGGACGGCACGCGAAACCTTATCAGCGTCGGTTGTTCCACAAAAACCGACGACCTTTGGAGGTAACTTTTTTCGTCGTTAGGCGTCGATTAGTAGCTAAAAAAATGACATTGTATGTGAAACTTTGGGGATAATTTTTTTCACATGAAAAATTAGATTTGGCGGGCTATTTTAGGCGTCAGTTCATTTTATGGAGTCGATGCTAAATAAAAAGTGATACCCATGTCTGGCCGGTCTTGAAATATAGATGTCAGTCTTTGTAATTAGCTGACATTTTAGGGTTTAGGCATCAGTTTTCGGTAATAACTGACACCTCTAAATGTGACGCTATAAGCTATTTCTGTAGTAGTATATAACCACGTATAAGAATTTGAAAGTCATTTGATTCCTCATAATCAGATGTATATAGTGCAACAAGGTCTTCAGGCATTGAATTTATTTTGATAACAACTTCCCCTTTATGATAGCAAAAGGTTGGTGGTTCAAATTCAAATCTCTTTGCTCCACAATACACACAATTAGCTTCAATCAAAACTTTGTGTGTGCCACTCACATGTAATATTGTTTTTGTTTGTCCTTTTATGTCTGAATTGTGCATCTTTCTATAATCCATGTCTCTCTTACATTTCTTGTCTAAAAATATATAAATATGAGGGGTTAATTTGGCTCGTTGATTAATCAATATACATACAAGGAAACAATACACACACATATAAATATATCCATTGTCAACAATGAAATTACCTTATTTATAGGCATCTTGTTTATTTTTTTTATATGCATCTTTCTTCTTTTATAGCATTTCTTCCTTCATCTCTTTCGACATATTTGCATAATATTGTCTTTGTTTTATATTTCTCTGTAGTACGTAATGAATATAAAAAACCAATTAAAATTTTCTAATATTACAAATAATCATATGTTATTTATGATATTCATATATACTCTTCATGTTTCTCGTGTAAATTTTCAACATCCATTACTAATGTAAGAATTGAGATGAACTTTTCAAATTTATCTGTCAAACATGCATGTGTAACATATAATTAGAATATACATAATTCAATAATTTTCATTTATCTATTGTATTTTTGAAGCAATATGAATATAATTATCATCACTACTATGTTAATGAGCTACAAGTTTAACTAAATTTAAAACATATTGTGAGAGAAGGCGACATGATCGACACCTAGACATTCAGAAAAAAGACAAAGAAGGCAGACTACTTAAATTGTGGCTATAGCAAAGGATTAAATTTTGGTACGAGATAATGCACGGGTAGCAATATATATATATATATATATATATATATATATATATATATATATATATATATATATATATATATATATATATATATATATATATATATATATATATATATATATATATATATATATATATATATATATATATATATATATATATATATATATATATATATATATATATATATATATATGGCTATTCACTTGCTGCCCGTGCAGGTAGATAACACAAGTTACCCGTATTGAAGAAGCGTTTGCATCATTTTGTAATTAACTGGAAATATTGGTATGGTGGCATCACTTTGTAATTTTAGGGAAGTATTGGTCTGGTGGCATGACGTGTAAGTATACAACACGTATTGATTTGTTGGTTTATGGACCAGTTCTGTAATTCGTTTTGACCGTACCTGATGGAAAAGCGACAAAATGAGATCACGATGGGGGATGGTAGAATGGGATTGACTTATTTTATAATATTTCTCATTGAATCACATATCACGTTAAATCCAATCTCCATAGAAAAAGAGAGATGAATAAATATTATTTTCTAATTGATCAAGTACCAACTTGAAGCATACCCATGCTCAGCGTAATGAGCCTAAAACTATTATAGTGGTGTCCTTTTGTGGAGATAAATAAACACATGAGAAATAGAATGACACTTCCAGATTATATTACACAACATCTTCTTTAGTTACAAATTTCTTCTTCCCATTACACATTCTTTGTTCTCATTACAAATTCTCTGTTCCCATTACAAATTCTCTATTCTCATTTTTTTATACAAAAAACTAAAATGTAATGCATATATTGATGACGGATACTGAGTTATAGCGACAAGTAAAGTAAGATGACATCCTGTAATATGAAACAAAGATTTGTAATTCGAACAAATAATTTGTAATAGAAAAGAAACAAACATAAACAAGGATGATATTTTATAATTAGAATAGATAATATGAAACAAAGTAAATAGCAAAGAGTAAATGTAATACACGTAAAAAAATTAATACGAAAGAACAAATTGTAACTAAAATAAACATTTTGCAATACCAAAAACTAAAATGTAATGTGTATTCTGACGATGTATACTGAATTATAGCGACAAGTAAAGTAAGATGGGATTTTGTAATAAGAAAGAAAGGTGTGTCATCAGAACGAATAATTTGTAATGGAAAGGAAACAAATGTAAACAAGGATGATATTTTGTAATCTTGATTATATTTGTTTACAAATGTAGATTGTATTAGACAATTTCTGTAATATACAACATATATACGGTCCTTTTTACAGTTTTTGTAATATACAACATATCTACAATTCTTGTTACAACATATCTACGGTCCTTGTTATAAAGTAACATCACTAGATATTTCTGTAATGTAGTTTGTAATCTTCATAAAGTCTATTACTTATTACAATTTCTGTTCGTATATTACAACATATCTACGATCTAATATAATTTACTCATTTATATTACAGTATTTTCAAGCACATTACAAATTTTTCAAATACATTCTGGGTTACTCTCGTTCGCATTCAATTTTTTATTTACACCCCTCGTACTGGATTTTGAATAAAAAATGATAAGAAACATTGTTCTATAACATACATAATTGACTTTTGCGTAATTACAAAATATGTCACCGCTAATCCATGCATATGTGATTCACTTTCTGTATAATTACTGACTTTTGCGTAATTACTAAAGATGCCACCGCTAATCCATGCATATGTGATTCACTTTCTGTATAATTACTGTAGATGCCACCGCGACTCCAGTAATGGTATATGATTTAGATTTATTTACATAGCATGCCACTGATACTCTTTGCATGGGTATTATAGCCTTGTTACCCGCATGGTCATTGAAGACTTACTCTATATATATAGAGAGAGAGAGTGAGGCTAGGGTACACTTGAGGGTATTCTGCCTCAAATACAATCAATTTTTAAATTGTTGGATCATTCGTCTTAAAGATCTGCCAAAAGCCAGATTAACGCTCAGTTTCTCCGTCACCCATCCGTGAGTCTGTGACCCCACCGGTCTGTATGTGACTTCTCCTCCCCTGCGATCTCTCTCACTGGTCTTTCTCTCTCCCCTCGGTTCCCTCTCTCTCACGCAGGTAGCAGGCAGTAGGCAGCAGGTGTGAGGAGGAGCACGCACAGCTGACAGAGCGGCGTTCGTCCGTCTCTGGTGTAAGGCGGAGTGGCTTCTTCGCCTTTTCTCCTCACTGCTCCGCTCCGGCTATCTCACCAGTAGGATGCTGCCCCGGCGTCAGAAGATTGAGCAGCGGGCGTAAAGATCGAGCGGCGGAAGATCATTGGGACCAATTCCGGTAGGAGGCAGCAGGCGCGAGGAAGTGCTCTTGCAGTCTGTCCGTGTCTTCTCCTCACACGGCGGCCAATTCTTGCCAGAGATCTACTACCCCTGTTCTCCGGACATCATCTGACGTTTTTGAGCAGCCATCTTCCTCTTGCGATTATCAGCTCTGGTCCTCTACTTTATATAATCATCTCTGGGTGGCAACAACCATACAAGGACCAACCGTCACTTACTTCTTCCAAGAGGTGAGCATATTTATTATTAGTACATTGATTTGTAATTTTTAGTATTCTACGTAATGGATTATCCTCTACTTAACTCTACTCAATTATTTACATTTTTGGTGAGCATATTTATTATTAGTATATTGATTTGCAATTTCCAGTAATGTACGTAATGGATTCTCCTCTACTTAACTTTACTCAATTATTTACATTTTTAACAATGCTCTCTGTCATTCTTTGCTTAGAAAAAATATGCTAAAACTAGATATCTATATGGTTTTTCCTAATAAATATCTTTTTTCTTATCTAAGATATGGAAGGTTACATTCCTATTTTTTTGGAGAGGGAAGGGACTAGCACCACACAACAATATCTACATGGTTAGATATCCTTTTCTCTTATCAATTTGGTCTCATTTGTTCATTAAACAATATACTCATATTGTTTACCAATATACAAATAAGAGAATGATTATGTCTTTTTTTAGATATGGATTTTCGTCATGATGTTGACGACATGACGGGAATAGACTGGTTGGCTTATGACCAAGTGGTGGATGAAAATGAAAACCCACTAGAAGACGATGATACCATTTTAGAGGATGACAGGGTTGACATACAATCTAAACTAGAACCTTTCATGGGTCTACAATTTGATAGCCTTGATAAAGCTGAGTAGTTTTACAATAAATATGCATATCGTATTGGATTTAGCATAAGGAAGGGAAATCACTATGTCTCAGCTAAAACCAAAAAAGTCACAAGCATGGTATCCATGTGCTCCAACGAAGGATTGCATAAACCAAAGACAAAGGAAGACAATGGTCATAAGGGCACCCTACAAAAAGATGTCATTTCTAATCGAATAGGATGCAAGGCTCAAATGCGAGTCAAGTTAGAGGAGGACACAAAGTGGGTTTTTATGTACTTTGAAAAATAGCACAACCATGATCTCACTAATAGTCCATCTAAAAAGAGGTTTCATCGCTCACACCGTCGCATGTCTTCTGAAGTAAAGGATTTGATTCACACAATGCATGACCAAAATATTTCTATTGCACAGATTGTGTCACTCATTTCTAGCCAGCAAGGAGGAATATGCAATGTCACATTCACAAGAAAAGATCTAAGCAACACACTTGTTTCTTTGCGAAGGAGATACATAGGTGTTGATGTAGTATCTACACTAGAGCATTTTAGAAAGCGGCAAGCAATAAATCCTACATTCTTCTACTCTGTGCTATTTGATAATGAGGGTTGTGCACATAATATATTTTAGGTAGATGCCAGATCAAGAATGGCATATCAAACATTTGGAGATGTGATTACATTTGACACAACTTACATGACTAATAGATACAATATGCCATTTCCACCTTATATTGGGGTGAATCATCCTAGGCAATCTACTTTCTTTGGTTGTGCTTTGTTACGAGATGAGACTGTTGATTCCTTTGTTTGGGTTTTTGAAACAATTTTGGAAGCAATTTATGGAAAGCACCCAAAGGCAATCTTAACTGATCAAGATCCTGCAATGAAGAAGGAAATTAATATTGTATTTCCTAGTGCAATACATCGATGTTGCCAATGGCATATAATGAGAAAAGCATGTAAGCATCTAGGCGTGATCTATGGGACTGTTGTTGGGTTCACTGAAGAGTTCCAATCTTGCATCAATCACCCTATCACCATTGATGAGTTTGAGAAAAGATAGAAGAAGATGATAATATCATACAATTTGAGTGACAACAAACATCTAACTCTATTGTGGAATATCAGGGAGCAATGGATACCCTATATACTTCAGAGATACATTTTTTGCCAACATGTCTACAATACAACGGAGTGAGAGCATGAATGCAATATTTAAAGATCATGTCAACAATCATTTGCCCTTGTTTAAATTTGTCCAAGCATTTGAGAAGGTGGTTGAGAACTGTTATGATAAAGAAGATGAAGAAGAGTACAGATCTAAGGATGCCCCACCAATATTGTGGTCTTATGCTCCCATTGAGAAACATGCAAGGGATATCTACACTAGATAAATTTTTAAAGTTTTAAAGAGCAAATGCAGTTGACCTCATGCTATGATATAGAGGAGGTTCATAAAGATTCTCTGTACCACATTTCATGTGTTGATGGTCAGTCACTTGCATTTATATCTAAGAATAGCTATAAAGTACATGCTAATCTAGATAGAGAAGAATTTTGTTGTGAATGTAAGCTATTTCAGTGTTATGGTATCTTATGTGGTCATATACTAAAATTGATGCTTTATCTTAAAGTTCATAAGATACCACCTCTATATGTGATGAATAGATGGACTAAGAAAATAAAAAGTAAAAAAACTTATCATTGCATTGAAGACACTTGGAAGGATATTAATGGCAGTACACCTTTGGGTAGGTATAACTCCCTTTGTAGGTCAGCAATGAAATTAGTTGGTATAGCTTCTAAGATCAAGGACACTTACCTCACTGTGTAAGAATTATTTGAAAAAACTTATGACAATTTGTTCTTGCTGCAAGAGAGTATGGAAATAGGTTCGTGTGATGAAGGCATGCCATCATCCTAAACTCATATTCCAACACAAGGTAGTCAATGTGTGCTCTGAATGCAAGATGTGGAAGATGTCATGGAAGCAAGAGATCCACCACCATCACATTGTAAAGGGAACCGAAAACTGCAATGGTTTAAGCCACAAGCTGAGTTAAAAGCAAAAAGGCAGTGGACATGTAGTACATGTAATGGAAAATGGCATAATAGTCGTACATGCAAATCTGGAGTAAGTTGGTTTGTTGATTTTAATTTCATTTAAATTACTTAACTTAATTTTTCATATTCCATGCGACTCACTTTGTGTAAATTTACAATACAGGTTGTCAAAGATATATCTGATGCTCATGAGCTTGAACAAATTAACGAGTCTGACGAAGAATAATACCTTGCTTGTGTCTTAAATGTGGACTGAAGATTTGAACATGGATGAAGACATTCAAGTGGACTGAAGTTATAAATGTGGACGAAGACATTCTAGTTTAGTGAAGATCAAATATCTTGTTTGTGTCTTGAATGTACCAATATTTACCTATGTGCATGGTCAAAGGGACATAATGAAATAATCAGTATATGTGTGTTTTGTGAATGAGTTCGATCTAACAAATGTAGAAATTTCTATTGTGAACCTCACTATCATGTGTTGTAATGTACTTGGGAAGCATGTTTTATGCACGTTGTTTAATGAATGAGTTTGAATGGGTTATTCATGTGTCTGTACATTGGATATGTTTTCATAGGACATGGTTGACATTTCTGTCCAGCTATACATGATTGGTTGAATTTTGATGAGATAGTTAAGGCAATATAAGAATTTGGTCAAATGATATTTCCCTCTAATATATGTTAGGGAGGCATCTCCACAATGTACTAAAGGTTGGACTACATCTTATTGTTGGGTTTTATAGGAGGCAGGGAAGCAGCGGAAACAAAAAATTTCTCCCCAAAACCCAGAACAAAAGGAATTGCGTCAACGTCTATACAATAGGAAAGATGGTTTGTGAATTCATACCTTGCTCGGCGACAGTATTTCGCGCATTGTGCAGTCTTCACCTCCGGTCTTGGACGGTGTCTGTGCAGCTCCTGGTCGCACCGGGACTGAAGACTCTTGGTCTCACCGGGACAGTCGGGATTAACAGTTGTCCTCCGAGCGATAGAGGTCTCCCGCCTCTGCAGTCATCCACACGGACTGCCTGGAACTCCGATCTCCTTATCCCACAAGGAATCAGAAGGAGTTGCACCCTCATGTTGG
Organism: Alisma plantago-aquatica; assembly: GCA_963693085.1. Taxonomy (NCBI): domain Eukaryota; kingdom Viridiplantae; phylum Streptophyta; class Magnoliopsida; order Alismatales; family Alismataceae; genus Alisma; species Alisma plantago-aquatica. The sequence continues at coordinate 1,514,760,872 of OY856409.1, forward strand.
TGTACAAGTCGCCAATATACTCTCCTGCCGCCAGTCGCAACTGCAGTTGTCTTTCCCTTACTGTGCCTCCCTTTTCGGGTAGCACTTGCTCGGGCTCGCTCGATTACCAAAACCAGAGAGAACGACAACTTTACAGAGCAACTGGTACTGAGTTGTACTTTGAGAATCCCCCAATACCCCTATATATGTATATAGGCGGGTCATGGGACAGGGTTCTCTATCCCGGGCAATGTGGGACTAAAGCAGGAGTAGAAGGGTTCGAGATTTTCCACAAAAAACAACCAACTCACAACCTGAACCGATCGTTTCACAACTAAAACGGTCGGTTGGGGATTTGAGCCGGTCGGTTGACACCTCAATCGATTGGTTGGGACCCATGAATCGGTCAGTTCACTTCTGAATCGGTCGGTTCGTTGTCCTGATCAGTTCCCAATTGACTTTCCTTCCTTTTGTTTCGAATTGGTATCGAATACCAATCCTTGTCCAATCAAATTGGGCAAGTGAAACGCAAGGAAAATTCTCACCAATCTTACTTTCCCAACTTGCCCGGTTGCAACAGTTGAACCGATCTTTTCAACACTTGAAGCAATCATTCACCCTGTCCATGAGCCGATCGACTCACCACCTGAGCCGATCGGTTCACCAAGCTGAGCCGATCGGTTCATCACATGAGCCGATCGGTTGGGAGTGCAAACTGTGCAGAATTAGTCAATTAAGGTTTCAATCAATCTGATACTCTGATCAATCAGTCCAACACCTTGAACACTATGATACTGAGCTATCAATTGATTGAGTGTTTACCATGTTGGGCTCGCCCGGGGTGGGTTCTCTCGGTTACCAAAAAAAAATTTGATTGAGTGGTTAATTGAACTACTAAACTCCTTTAGTAATCAATCTAAACATTGTTTGTGGACAAAACTCCTCTTCCAGGTTAAATCCTATGTGTATGACCCTGCAGGTCCATTTCACGTTGGCAGTGAAAGTACATAACACTTATGACTTCACAAGCAAAGAGCGGTGCCTAGTCACACATCAGTGCTACCCAAGTGAAATAGAAAGTTGGAGAACAACTTTCAATCCTACAATCCGTGAATGGTGTTACAGTGAATGTATAATTCCTTTGTCACTGATATCCTGAATGAAATCGAGGCATGGAACAGTCATCCTGTCAACATTCATTCATTTCCTTGTTCTCAGAGCAGACTAGGTGACATGTGTGTGACATCAATATCACATATTGATTCACATGTGCACATGCATGCCTTTCTCAATCCTACTCATCTAGTGGCCAAGGATATCAAACTCCCTCAGGAGGGACAAATCCCATATCTATCACTCACCCCTCAAAATCCCCATGTGTCAAAATCACCCAATCATCACCTTTATAACAACCCATGTTTCAGGATTGCGTTTGATGATGTCAAAGTGTACCCAACGACATGTGTTGAGTGTAGTGATTTCAAGTCTAAGAATCACACTCACCACCATCACCGTGAGAGCTGACTGTGACTACCAAGTCATGGTTCCATGTGTCACTCTCACGGTGGGTCTATCCAGTACCTTGTTCTCTAACAAGTATCTCTAAGAAGTACATATGTGCTTGGTTTGATATCAATAGATCATGACTAATGAGATTCTGTCATCAACCAACACACAAGCTAGTCTTCAGTGTTATTGATGTCTATGGTTATTTCCACAATAACAACCGACTAGGGGCTAAACAAGAATGAATACTCTTAACATCTGTATGATCTCATCGTTCAGGTCCTCAACCCAAAAGCATACGTCATTGAGTAAAACAATTCTTTAGACATCTATCATGTTACACCATCATCATAGAAACATTTTAAACATATAGATCGGAAATTGCCTTTATTATTATTCAAATCATTTACAAAGTATCCCATTACAATCATCATATGACTTGCTCTATGAGCATACATACCAACAGACTCCCACTTGCACTTAGAGCCAGTCACCAAGGAACCTCAATCCTTGTGACCTAGCATGACCATCATGCTTCTGCTGAGAAAGGGCCATAGTCAGTGGATCAACTATGTTGTCTTCAGTTGGTACTTTGCAAATCTTCACATCTCCTCACTGTACGATCTCTCGTATGAGATGGAAGCGCCGCAGTATGTTCTTGGACCGCTGATGTGATCTGGGTTCCTTAGCTTGTGCAATAGCTCCATTATTGTCACAATACAGCTCAACCACATCACAGCTACCGGGAACTACACCAAGTTTAGAAATGAACTTCCTGATCCACACAGCCTCCTTTGTTGCATGTGAAGCAGCAATATACTCGGCCTTTGTAGTAGAATCGGCAACTGTTTCTTGCTTGGAACTCTTCCAGCTCATAGCTCCATTATTAAGGCAAAATACAAATCCTGATTGTGATTTGTAATCATCTTTATCAGTTTGGAAGCTTGCATCAGTGTAACCCTTTACAACCAGCTCTTCCTCGCCGCCGTAAACAAGAAACTGATCCTTAGTCCTTCACAAGTACTTGAGGATGTTCTTTACGACTGTCCAGTGAGCATCCCCAGGATCTCACTAGTACCTGCTCATCATGTTGAGAGCATACAAGACATCTGGGCGTGTGCACAACATAGCGTACATGATGGATCCGATGGCTGATGCATATGGGATCCCATTCATACGCTCCCTCTCTTTACAAGATTGGGTACATTGAGCTCTAGAGACGGTGACTCCATGTAGCATGGGGATGTTGCCTCTCTTTGAGTTCTCCATGCTGAACCACTTCAACACTTTGTCAATGTACGTGCTCTGACTTAGTCCGAGAAGCCTTCTATATCTATCTCTATAGATCTTAATTCCTAGAATGTAGGATGCTTCTCCTAAGTCCTTCATCGAGAAAGTATTCCCAAGCCAAGTCTTTACCTTCTCTAAGGCTAATACATCATTCCCCATCAAAAGTATGTCATCCACATACAATATGAGGATTGTGGTCGAGCTCCCACTAACCTTCTTGTACACACAAGGTTCATCTTCGTTTTGAATAAAGAGCCAAATACTTTGACTTCCTCATCAAATCGAAGATTCCAACTCCGAGATGCTTGCTTCAATCCATAGATTGACCTTTGCAGCTTATAGACTTTTTTGGCATTCTTTGGATCCACAAAACCTTCAGGCTGTGTCATATACACATCCTCATTTATATTCCCATTAAGGAATGCAGTTTTAACATCCATCTGCCAAATCTCATAGTCATAATAAGCTGTAATAGCAAGCATGATCCTGATGGACTTAATCATGGCAACTGGAGAAAAGGTTTCATCATAGTCAACACCTTGAACTTGTCGAAATCCCTTTGCAACCAATCTAACTTTATAAGTTTGCACATTGCCATCCATGTCGGTCTTTTTCTTAAAGACCCACTTGCACCCTATGGGTTTTACCCCTTTGGGTGGTTCCACCAAAGTCCATACTTTGTTGGAGTACATGGATTCCATCTCGGATCTCATGGCTTCAAGCCATTTCTCAGAATCTGGTCCCTCCATAGCCTCTACGTAGGTAATTGGATCATCATCTATGATCACCTCACCACCTTCCTGAGTCACAAGGTATCCAAACCTCTCAGGTCCAAGGCGGGTCCTACTAGATCTACGAGGTCCTTGTGTTACCTGAGGAGACTGAGATTCTACAACACCTTGTGAATCTACATTTTCCTCTGGTACATCTACCAGTTCAATGTTTTCTTGTTGGGCTTGAACATCTTCAAGCTCTATGTTCCTCCCACTACTTCCTTTGGAAATAAATTCCCTCTCTAGGAATACAACATCCCTGGCAACAAACACTTTGTTGTCAGTAGGGTGGTATAAGTAATATCCCCTCGTTTCCTTGGGATATCCAACAAAATAACATTTATCGGATTTGGGTCCAAGCTTATCAGGAAACATTTTCTTGACCTAAGCCTCACAACCCCAAATCTTCATAAAAGACAAAATGGGACGCTTCCCATACCATATCTCATATGGTGTCTTTTGTACCGATTTAGATGGCACACGATTATGTGTAAATGCGGCGGTTTTAAGAGCATAACCCCAGAAAGAAATTGGAAGTTCAACAAAACTCATCATTGATCACACCATATCCAACAATGTGTGATTCCTTCTTTCAGACACACCATTATGTTGTGGTGTTCCAGGAGGAGTCCATTGTGATATAATACCACGGGCTCGCAGAAGGTCCTCAAACTCTTGGCTTAAGTATTCTCCACCTCGATTGGATCGAAGTGCCTTAATACTTTTACCAAGTTGGTTCTGTACTTCATTCATGAAATCCTTCAACTTTTCAAGGGTTTCTGACTTATGTTTCATCAGGTACACATAGCCATACCTACTGAAGTCATCAGTAAAGGTAATGAAGTATTGATACCCACTTCTGGCATTAGTTCTAAAAGCCCCACATACATCAATATGTATGAGTCCTAATAGATCACTAGCTCTCTCACCTTTACCTGAAAAGGGAGTCGTGGTCATCTTGCCCAATAAACAAGATTCACATGTCTCTATTAATTCATAATCAAAAGAGTCTAGATAACCATCTTTATGGAGTCTATAAATGTGCTTCTCATTTATGTGCCCTAGACGACAATGCCAAAGATATGTTTTGTTTGAGTCGTTGAGTTTTTGCTTTTTGGTGTTTACGTTGTATACATTTGTCTCCAAATCTATCAAGTATAGACCATAAGACATTGGGGCAATGCCATAAAAGATCCCATCTTTAGAAATGGAACAATTTCCATTCTTAATAAGAAATTCAAATCCATCTTTGTCCAAACAAGAGACGGAAATGATATTCCTATTTATGGCAGGTACATAATAGCAGTTCTTCAACTCTATAATTAGCCCACTTGGTAAAGTTAACTCATAGGTTCCTACGACACTAGCGGCAACTCTTGCCCCATTAGCAACACGTAGTTCAACCTCGCCTTTCCCCAAAGGCCTACTTCTCTTAAGATCCTTCACATTTGAACAAATGTGAGATCCGTATCCAGTATCAAGTACCCATGATGAAGAAGTAGTAAAGTTAATCTCTATCACGTATACACCAGAAGTAGAGATCTCTATCTCTGACTTCTACTTCCATCGTTCCTTCCATCCTCTCCATGTAGAAGAAATTGGTTTGGCGAGAGAACCCTTCTCTCCCTTACCTATCCTTCCATTGATCTCTATCAATGAACTTTCTTTCTTCTTCACCAATGCTTTAAGCGTACATAGAGTGGATTCAAAGGCTCCTGGTATATCTAGATTGTGCAGAACACTTCTCACAGTCCTCAACCAGTTATGGAATTTGTTCTCAATTAATTTGCCCATTTTAAAAGATGATCCTTTTGCCATTCTACAAGAGAAAATTTCATTTTGTCAAAAATCCTTTTGATTTGATTTGAATAAAATTTGACGATAGTTAATTAGGCCTTTAATTAATTACCGCTCCCACTATTTTGACTCAAATTGACAGCCCTCACGATCAATTCTGAAGATTGCAGCGTAAAATCTTCTAGTGGGTCAAGATCCTGAAATCCTCTGAGCCATGGACCAACTAGGGCTGTCACCCATAACTCAGATCTCTCATGTAGGCAACTCTTACCAATTGCATCATATGCAACTCTTGAAATATGTCATATGCAACTCTTTTCCATGATCATCTCCATGCCTCAAGGTACTAGATCCCATCTAGATCACCTTGTTAAGTCCGACCCAAAGCCAATACGATGAATATGCACCCTGCTAGGGCAGAGACCCACACATTCATCCTTCACGCTTCCACGAGATAGACGGTGCACCACGCTAGGGCGTGCCCACACTTGGTCGATCAAGCTTTTCACGTGTGTCGCATTTGGAAGGCATCTAAAACTTAATATTTAATGAGGGATTTGGTTTCTATATACAGATACATATCCAATCACCACAATATATAGTATGTATCATATACATGCTATATCCCACAGAAAACATGCAAAAATGATAAAAGCAATGATTATGGCCATCCTATTATGATTCCTCGAGCCAAGAGGAATCACGGTCATATAGGTCTACATCACATGCAACCTGTACAAGATGAAATCTGTGCCTACCTTTCTGGGTTTAATCAGCTCATCTGCATGATTGATCGGCTCGCCATCAAGTTGGTTGTTCGGGTGCCACCAGCCGATCGACTGGCGCCTCCAGCCGATCGATTCACCAGTCGTCGTGCATCTCATCAGGTCGCCACCCGCTTGTCTCGCTCCTCGAACCAGTCGTCTGGATCACCAACCGATCGGTTCACGCCTTGAATCGATCATCTCAAGTTGTACGCCGTTCTTTGACATAACAAGAAATAAAATCTATCCTATTTACAATGGTATTGTAAAATCCCGAGTTACATTCGTGGGGAGCAAAGGTAGGAAAATAATTCTCGAATTATTTCGAGTTACATCAGGAATACGAGAAAGGGAATCGGTGCGCAGACCGAGATGCAAGCAACCACATACAACCACACACAGATATAGGGTTTATAGGCCATAACCATGCTACACATCCACTACAAAATGCGTTTAAGGGCGACGCGTATCGAGTACATTAATATTACATATCATATATGTATATTACATATCATAAGCCAATTTTTATTCACATCGTATGCAATAAATAAAGGCGACAAACCAAAATCGATCATATCGATAATCCTAAAATATAGAACAGTTGACGTGGCTCTGATACCACTATTGGGTTTTATAGGAGGCAGAGAAGCAGCGGAAACAAAAAATTTCTCCCCAAAACCCAGAACAAAAGGAATCGCGTCAATGTCTATACAATAGGAAAGATGTTTTGTGAATTCATACCTTGTCCCGAGACTTGCTCGGCGACAGTACCTCGTGCCCTGCGCGGTCTTCATCTCTGGTCTTAGACGGTGTCTGTGCAGGTCCTGGTCGCACCGGGACTGAAGACTCCTGGTCTCACCAGGACTATCGGGATTGACAATTGTCCTCCAAGCGACAGAGGTCTCCCGCCTCTGCAGTCGTCCACACGGACTGCCTGGAACTCCGATCTCCTTGTCCCATAAGGAATCGGAAGGAGTTGCACCCTCTTGTTGGTGTACTAGTTTCCAACACATTCTCCTACCGCCAGTCGCAACTGCAGTTGTCTTTCCCTTGTTGTGCCTCCCTTTTCAGGTAGCACTTGCTTGGGCTCGCTCGGTTACCAAAACCAGAGAGAACGACAACTTTACAGAGCAACTGGTTGCACTGAGTTGTACTTTGAGAAGCCCCCAATACCCCTATATATATAGGCAGGTCATAGAACAGGGTTCTCTATCCCGGGCAATGCGGGACTAAAGCAGGAGTAGAAGGGTTCAAGATTTTTCAGAAAAAACAACGAACTCGCAACCTGAACCGATCGTTTCACAACTGAAACTGTCAGATGGGGATCTGAGCCGGTCGGTTGACACCTCAACCGATCGGTTGGGACCCATGAACCGGTCGGTTCACTTCTGAACCGGTAGGTTTGTGGTCCTGATCAGTTCCCGATTGACTTTCCTTCCTATTATTTCTAATTGGTATCGAATATCAATCCTTGTTCCAATCAAATTGGGCAAGTGAAACGCAAGGAAAATTAACACCAATCTTACTTTCCCAACTTGCCCGGTTGCAACAGTTGAACTGATCATTTCAACACTTGAAGCAATCGTTCACCCTGTCCATGAGCCGATTGACTCACCACCTGAGCCGATCGGTTCACCAAGCTGAGCCGATCGATTCATCACATGAGCCGATCGGTTGGGAGTGCAGACTGTGCAGAATCAGTCAATTGCAGTTTGAATCAATTTGATACTCTGATCAATCAGTCCAACACCTTGAACACTATGATACTGAGCTATCAATTGATTGAGTGTTTAATGGAACTACTAAACTCCTTTAGTAATCAATCTAAACATTGTTTGTGGACAAAACTCCTCTTCCAGGTTTAATCCTATGTGTGTGACCCTGCAGGTCCATTTCATGTTGGCAGTGAAAGTCCATAACACTTATGACTTCACAAGCAAAGAGCAGTGCCTAGTCACACATCAGTGCTACCCAAGTGAAATAGAAAGTTGGAGAACAACTTTCAATCCTACAATCAGTGAATGGTGTTACAGTGAATGTATAATTCCTTTGTCGCTGATATCCTGAATGAACTCGAGGCATGGAACAGTCATCCTGTCAACATTCATTTATTTCCTTGATCTCAGAGTAGACTGGATGAGATGTGTGTGACATCAATATCACATATTGATTCACATGTGCATGCGCATGCCTTTCTCAATCCTACTCATCAAGTGGCCAAGGATATCAAACTCTCTCAGGAGGGACAAATCCCATATCTATCACTCACCCCTCAAAAGCCCCATGTGTCAGATCACCCAATCATCACCTTTATAACAACCCATGTTTCAAGACTGCGTTTGATGATGCCAAAGTGTACCCAATGACATGTGTTGAGTGTAGTGATTTTAGGTCTAAGAATCACACTCACCACCATCACTGTGAGAGCTGACTGTGACTACCAAGTCATGGTTCCATGTGTCACTCTCACGGTGGGTCTGTCTGGTACCTTGTTCTCTAACAAGTACCTATGTGCTTGGTTTGATATCACTATATCATGACTAATGAGATTCTGTCATCAACCAACACACAAGCTAGTCTTCAGTTTTATTGATGTCTATGGTTATTTCCACAATAACAACCGACTAGGGACTAAACAAGAATGAATATTCTTAACATTCGTATGATCTCATCGTTCAGGTCCTCAACCCAAAAGCATACGTCATTGAGTAAAACAATTCTTTAGACATCTATCATGTTACACCATCATCTCATAACAGTTTAAACAAATAGATCGGAAATTACCTTTATTATTATTATTCAAATCATTTACAAAGTATCCCACTACAATCATCATATGACTTGCTCTATAGGCATACATACCAACACTTATATCGAAATTAAGTTCATTATGTACTTAACATTATCAGAAGGTGTATGGGAAAATGGCATTCTGTAGTAGAATTGATGGGAACATTGCGTATTACTCACAAACGTAGATGAATTACTAGAGGCCTAATCTGATTTTATTTAAAAACATTGTGTATCAATATCAATAATTCTCATAGATACAGTCTTTTATAAAATACGGTCTTATTGGTAAGACCTCGCCATCTACCCCTTCATGTATTCTATTCCTCCTTTCCATGATGATTACTAGAAGGAACAAAGTTCTAGCGCAGACATGATTTTTAACATTAACAATTGGTTGTTTCAGCTACGGAAGAAAAAAAATGTTTAGAACAATGTATTATTGACAATGTTCCACGAGCCAGGAAGGCATATAGCAGGCAGCCAGGCAGGCATATAGCAGCCAACATTATCATGTTTGTTTATATACGGGTGAAGTAAGATGCCCCACCAGTATTGCATTGATTCACCGTTGAATTGATTCACTTCTGTCAGTGCTTATTGCAATTGAAATACTTGCTGAACTGGTTAGATGTTGTTAGTGCTTATGCAACTGAAATACTTGTTGAACTGGTTAGATGTTGGGATATATTAGAATGCTTTATTTGCATACACTAGATGCAAAATATGAAACACCATAACATGTTTGTATGTTGAACATAGCAACAAATAATTTCAGTTATTCCTTGGTGATTTAAGGAATGGTCCTTGACAGTTCTACAATTATTTTCACCAGAGCACGATCAATTACTCATTGGTTAGGAGACACACGGATGCAGTCCACTTTACATACTCAAGAACTTGATGTAAAAATTGGAAAAACGTTCTCATCCAGGAAGAAATAAGGACAGAGTGAATAGCACCACAATTTATTCTTCTACGTACAGTTGCTCGAGTCCATGGAATATGGGCCAAAAATATGCAAACATTCATCTCCACTAATACAAGTAAAAAACATACACATTTTCGTCAGTCATATTCATTCATTGATAAGTAGATAGATTACAATCCAGTCAATACTCCAACCATATGCCAGTTCATTCATCTCCACTAATACAAGGACATTACATTTCACACTTTGATCATGTGTACACAAGTACAAATAAAATCCATGAAGCAAACAATTCAACCAATCAACATCTATATTTTGCAGTTGCTCTTTGTTCATTGATCTTGGCCATCTCTTCTTTTTGTTTATTAATCTTGGCCACCTCTTCTCTTTGTTCATTGATTTTGGCCACCTCTTCTGCCGCAAATTGTAAATTCCTAGACACTTCAGTAACTTTTGAGTTTAAATCACCCCATTCAAAGAAATTACAATAAGGAAGGCCCTGTAGATAAAAAGAAACGGATCAGATTTAATAGATCAGATTTAGTGCGTAGTTCAATTTTCACTTTGTTGCTCTTTGTTCATTCACCTCTTTGTTGTAGTTGGGACAACCAAGGAATACCCGACCGTAATTCTTTTGAGTCTTAGCAATTCTAGCCTCAATTAACTTGCCACATTTGCAGTACCTACTCCCTCTTCGCATAAAAGATCTCTGACTCAAGTGATTAGAACATGTTGAAATTGTACAACTATTTTCTTTTTGATCAGCCATGACTACAGAAACACGATAACAAATGATCAGGTGAGGGAACAGAAGAAAGGGGAAAAAGGGGAGAAGGACCTACACTTGATTTGGAGATACAATTATTGATTTGCATAGCAGTAAATCCGTGGGGTGATTATCAAGGGCAGTATACCACCTTGGGAATTGGCCTCCGTGTGAGGAGCCAGAGACAGACGACCACCGTGTGAGGAGCCAGAGACGGACGACCGTGTGAGTAGATCTCCTTCCGGAATTGGCCGCCATGTGAGGAGCCAGAGACGGACGACCTCCGCTCGTTCGACTGTGCAGACTCCTCCTCACACCTGCTACCTGTTGCCTACTACCTGCGTGAGAGAGAGGGAACCGAGGGGAGAAAGAAAGACGGGTGTCGTCGCTCAATCTTTGCGCCCGCCGCTCAATCTTCCGACGTCGGGGTAGCACCCTGCTGGTGAGAGCCCGGGCGGAGCAGTGAGGAGAAAAGGCGAAGAAGCCTCTCCGCCGTACACCAGAGACGGACGGCCGCCGCTTCGTCGGCTGTGCAGGCTCCTCCTCACACATGCTGCCTGTTGCCTGCTACCTGCGTAAGAGAGAGGGAACCAAGGGGAGAGAGAAAGATGGGTGAGAGAGATCGCAGGGGAGGAGAAGTCACAGACTCACGGTTGGGTGACAGAGAAACTGAGTGTTAATATGGCTTTTGATAGATCTTTAAGATGAATGATCCAACGGTTTAAAAGTTGATTTTATTTGAGGTAGAATACACTCGAGTGTACCCTAGCCTCACTATATATATATATATATATATATATATATATCTTCTATAAGAAAGCTTATCAGTACCGTCATTTTCAAATAGTTGGAACTTGCAAGTTGCATGTTGTGGATTACGTTTTTGGATCATCCAACTCTCTCTCACCGCTAATTATGCAGCTCGGCTTGCAGTGGGATATGCTCGACCTTTCGAGAAAAAAAGGTAATCCGGTACATATTCGCCGGAGCAACAGCTTATAGAGCACATCTGCAACATAATTCCGGGTATAAGCTGCAGCACTATATAGTGTTGAAACACACCTAAATATTCTTTATTCAATTTCAATGTTTGCATCTAGATGGTAATTTTTTTTGACAATGAAGAGAAAACTCCAAGGAAAAAGAAAAAAAAACTATTGAATGTGCACTTTCATATTTTTGATGTACTTATATTAGAAAATAAAGCACCAATCATGTGTTGATTTTCCATATTGTGCCTCATAACCCGCCGGTTTATGTACCCGTTTCAACACAATGAGTATTATACGAAGAATTAATTTTCCATCAGTACGAAACACTATTCTTAGCATATTGTGATAAAAATAGTGTCACTTGCTTATCTTCCATACAAGATCGTTGAAGGCTCACTTGCTTACTAAAAGTCGAGTTATGTCAACTGAATTGATGTCGTTCTATATAAATAATGATGGAAAAAAAACCTAAATGGCACATTTGCCAATTTTAATTACCTAAGTGGCACGTTCTTGAACTGATTGCCCAAAATAGCACATTTCTGGAGCAATGCGTCCCCTGCTGGGACGCATTGCTCTCCCGCGAGACAATGCGTCCCGGCGGGGGACGCATTGGTCCCACAAAGGGCAATGCGTCCCGAGCCGTGACACATTGCTCTGTTGTGGACCAATGCGTCCCCCACCGGGACGCATTGCCTCGCGGGAGAGCAATGCATCCTAGCAGGGGACGCATTGACCCCACAGGAGTGCAATGCGTCACCCCTCGGGACGCAGTGTCCTTTGTGGGACCAATGTGTCGCGCCCCGCGATGCGCCCAACGGCTAGAAATTGCCACGCGGGCAATGCGTCCGGGACGGGGACACATTGCTCCCAGGGCAACGACTATTTTACCGTTGGGGCCGCCGCACGGCGTCGGGCGGTGCCACGTGGGCGCAATGCGTCCCCAACCGGGACGCATTGCTCCCCTATATATATTGGCCGAAAACAACCCCCCAAACTCACACCATTCTTCATTTCCTTCATCTAGCTCTATACTCCCATTGCTCTGGAGCTTTTTCTCGGATTGCTATTGCTTTGGGTGATTTCTAGATTATTTCGGGCGATCTTGGAGCTGATATCTTCTACTGCTCGGAGACTATTTTGAGCTTCTTCTTTCTCTTCTTCTATTCTTCGATTGTCAACACATAACTCCCCATTTCAGGTATTTATTCTACCAAAATTTTAATTTTCAAAATATGAACTTAACTTTAGTACGAAATATTACAACTGAAATAATTGTATTGTTACTCTTTAATTGCACATTACTGAAATAATGATGTAGAAAATGACAATTGAAGGCTACTTAATACCTGAAAAATTATTGTTCGAAATTGCAAAATTGTTATTTTGAAATGTTAGTGTTACTAACAAATTAGCAAAATTGTTGTTATGAAATGTTAGTTAATTTTACTGAAAAAATAGCAAAATTGTTGTTCTTAATTGTTGTTCACTATTAAGTAGTCCAATAAATTTAATTCGAAATTGATGTCACTGCTCTAAAATATTAATTTATGTTGATATAATGTCATAAAATATGAATTTCTTTCTGATGTTAATATAATATTCTAAAATATAGGAACATGGCATCTAGTTCAAATTCACGAATTGTGAAGATGTGATATGATGGGCAATTTCTCTCTGATGGGTCTTATTCTAGTCGATCTGTTAGACCCATAAACATTTCACTTATTAATACCCTATATGAACTAAAAGCATATATCTATACAACACTTGACATCAATCCCAACAACTTCTCTATCAAAATATCATATCTTTTCCCTGGGAAAATCATATGCTCGTACAAGTTGATGATGATGATGTATACAAAACCTTGTTATCACTTTCAGCTGATGCCTATATTGATGTGTTTCTTGAAAAAACATATATCCACCAACAACCTTGTTTAATGAGTCTATTGAATCAATTTCAATCTCAATTCTCTCGGAGTCCACCACCTCAATTCTGTCAAAGTCATTTAACTATTGAATGGAGTCAACCACCTCAATTCAGTCCTACACCTCAATTCAGTCTTAGCAATTTAACTGCTGAGTGGAGTCAACCACCTGAATTTTCTCAAAATCTTACTACTGAGAATATTGGTGTTGAGGTTGAGGAGGGAGATAATGATATTGATCATGAAGGTGATAATGATAGTGATCATGAAGGTGATAACAATAGTGACATTAAAGGTGGTAATAATAGTGAACCACCTGAGGATGAGTCATTGACTGAAACCGATGATGAGCACACACATCCATTGCCTGACTCTATTGCAGCATTGAGTTATATTCCATCCATATTTGACAACCAATGGCCCCAACATGAACACATTGATTCCAACTATGAAGCTTTTCAAGATGATGACTGGGTGGGAGATTTTTGTCATGAATTTCATCTCAATTACAATCCTTCCAGTGCTGTTATATATGAGGGTGCTTTATTTGCATCTAAAGTTGTACTGGTTGAGACACTCCAAAAATGGTCGGTACAAAAGAATGTCCAGTACCGTACATTATGCTCAAATAATCGTCATCTTAGACTTGCTTGTATCCATGATGAACGATGTCCTTGGAGATTGACCGCTTGCCAATCCAAAAAAGCAGGTGGCATGTGGAAGATAAAACGTTGTAAAGCAGGCCACAGTTGTGAATTAACTGTTATGAATCATGATCATCACCAACTTACAACATCTTATATTGCTCGAATGATAATGCCAATCCTAGTATCATGATTGGATATGTCGACACGAGAAATTCGTGACAAGGTGAATGCTGAACTAAGGCTCAATATATCTTACAAGAAGGCATATCTAGCGAGGAGGAAGGTTGTTTGTAAAAGATTTGTAGACTGGAAATCATCATATCATAGTTTGTTGTCGTTCCTGATTTCTCTGACACAATATATTCTAAGAACTATATATGCCCACCTTATTGATGATTATACCCTTCAAACTGAAGGCACTCGTAGATTCAAGCGGGTGTTTTGGGCATTTGGTCCAGCTGTGAGGGGTTGGGCCTATTGTAGGCCTGTTCTTACTGTTGATGGCACATTTTTAATAGGAAAATATACTGGCATACTTCTCCTTGCATGTGGCATAGATGCTGATAATGGTCTATTTCCAATTGCTTTTGCTGTTGTCGAGAAAGAAAATAAGGACTCCTGGGAGTGGTTCTTTGGTTCTCTACAAACTTGTACTCCAATCATTCCATGACGTACATACTTGTGTATTATTTCTGATCGAATGAGTGGGATTTTTCCAGCCCTTCAATCAAAATTTCATTGGGCTCAACATCGTTATTGTCTTCGACATCTTCGGGAGAACTTCCATAAGAAGTTCAAGTCCAAGGAGTTGAGGGACCTTATGTGGAAGGTGGGATCCACAACTGATACACATGAATTTGATCGTCATAGGAATGTTATAGAAACCATAGAACCAACAGCGAAGTCGTATTTATTAGGCCAAAATCCAGTACACTGGGCTCTCGCATATGACAGAGGTTGCAGGTATGGGTCATTGACTACCAATCATGTTGAAGGGTGTAATGGATTCTTAAAAGGTGTTAGAGGTTTGCCAATACAAGCGTTAATTGTTGCCACATACTATCACTCTGTGACCATGTGGCTGTATAGGCGTAATCTCGCAAATAAATGTGCACAAGATGGATTTAAATGGCCCTTTAAGGTTCATGATAAGCTTTGTAATGTTCGAGAGGATGCAAAAAAATTGACAATATACATCCGTGTGAACAATGATGAATGGCTTGTTGGTGACATGGATGGATATAAATTTCAAGTAATAGTGCGTCCAAATAGTGGCAGTCAATGCAGTTGTGGTTTTCCACAACAATGACATTTTCCATGCTCTCATGTTTGGGTAGCTGCAGACTCTGTCAATTGGGATCTTGATGCACTTGTGAGTGCATATTATACAAATGAGGCTTATCTAAATGCATGCAGAACCGAATTTTGTGGCATTCCCGACAAGAGGTATTGGCCTCAATTTGATGAAAGTAGAGGTATTTATCCCTTATTACCCCCTAGGAAACGAAGGCAAGCTGGAAGACCAAAGAAAAAGAGAAGGCATTCAACTATGGATGTTGATCCAAGTAAGTATACATATCACTGTCATAAGTGTGGCAGAAAGGGCCATAATAGACGCACTTGTCCAAATGTCATATGATGGCTGGTTATGTAATGTTTGCAATTTCAATTTACTCAAGTCATGTAATATTTGCAGTTTCAATTTCACTAAATTCATGTAATGTTTGTAATTTCAATTTCACTAAAGTCATGTAATGTTTGCAATTTCAATTTCACTAAAACAATTAATTTATAATGGTTTTTGTATAGATGGCTCATCGAAGGACATGGACATTTCATATGTCTGTAGAGTTAATCCAAATAATAGCTACGAAGTGCCTACAGGGAAAAATGGCTCATCAAACTCTATTGGATGATGACTGGAATGACGTACCAGATTTGTTGCACAACAAGTTAGGATTTATAGTGACAAAAGAACAAGCAAAATTTCATTGGAAATTTTTAATGCAAATGTTTCACATGTATGAAGAACTTCTTGAGCTACCTGGTTGGTATTGGGATCACACAAAATAGAAAGCAATGCCAATCAACGAACAAGTAAAAAACCAGTTAGTTGTATCACATCCAGAGATACATCGAGTGGTATATCAAGTGTGGCCATTTTATGAACCTCTAGATGAGATACTGAATCAAATGCAGTAATTTCATGTAGTTCATGTTGTATTTTTATATTGTTTGTTCATGTAATTCATGTTGTTCATGTTGTAATTTCATCTTATCTAATGAAGAATCTTCACAATCTTAAATGTTGTACACTATTTGCACTTTTCATTTAATGTAATTTTTGCACTTTTCATTTAATGTAATATTTGCACTTTTCATTTAATGTAATATTTTCACTTTTCATAGATATGGCTCCTAGACAACAAACCTATCGACTCTCCCAGCACCACATTATGTTGGCACAATGGCCTATTACTGACCAGGATGTTTTAGACAATATTTCCATAGCTGGTTTTGGGCTTGTTCATAGGCTACCATGTATCCACCTTGACCCTACTTTAATCACTGCATTAGTTAACAGGTGGGACAACTCTAGCAATACTTTTAGGCTTCCCCCTTTTGAGATGAGTGTCACTCTTCAGGATGTTGCAGTTCTTGTAGGCCTGAGGATTGATGGCCCACCGGTTATAGCTTCATATCATTTAGGTATAGATGAGGGGAAATTTTCTTCATGGACTCACCTTTGTGAGAATTTCTTAGGAGATGCACCAGATGGGATGACTAAGGGGCATATCTCCTTGATTTGGTTGCGTGAGACCTTCAAGGATATGGATCTTACCGCGGGTGATGAAGAACAACAAGTAGAAATGAGGACAAGGTATACTAGGGCATATCTCTTATATTTCTTAGAGATAGTACAGGGGGTAGAGTTCATGTTAGGTACCTCCCTCTTGTGTCCGATTTTGAACGTTGTGGCACTCTATCTTGGGTGATGCAACTCTAGCTTTCTTATATAGGGAGTTGTATAAGGCAACCACCCGGTCTAGGAGAACATCCCATCTATCAGGTTGTGTGTGCCTATTACAGCTGTGGTGTTGGGAGAGGTTGGGAATTGGACGCCCAGGTACAATTGCAATGCGCTGGAATGATTGGCCAGAAGATGTTCCCTTGGGTTACAGGTTAATATTCAACACAATTAATTTTTTTATTTGTCCAAATATTATGTAGTGTTTATCTAAATTTAGTTTGTCAATTTAATAGGTGGCCTAACTTTGTCCAAAGGAGTCAAACTATCAGGGGAACAATTCAGTTTTACGATTCAGCATTTGACTATATTTTGCCCTCACAGGTATAACTTACTTACCTCTATTGTATGGTATGTTTTATTTATTTACAATTTACTCCATTTTATCTGATACACGTTGTTTATATGAATAACAGATAGAGTTGACTCCTTACACTGCTGAGGTTCTCGAGAGATTGCCTGCCATTTGTAGAGATGGTAGTGATATTTGGTTGGCACGAGTGCCTCTGTTGTGCTACACAATAGTGGAGTGGCACTTTCCCGACAGAGTCACTACTACAGAAATAGCATTCAATGTCACTTTTCTGGGCGTCGGTTATTAAGGAAAACCGACGCCTTATATGTTAGGCATCGGTTGTTTAAGCAAACCGACGTCTATATTCAAAGACCAGCTAGACACGGGTACCGCTTTGTATTCAGCGTCGGTTGTTTATAACAAACTGACGCTGAAAGTCGGCCGCGAAATCCAAATTTTGATCAAAAAAATAGTGTCATTTTCAGCGTCGGTCATGTAGGTATAAACCGACGCCTATGTGCGATGAAAATTTGCGCAAAAAGTGTCACTTTCAGCGTCGGTTATCCTTTTATAACCGACGCTGAAGGTGGTTCCCGCCAAACAATTTCATGAAAATATCGTCCAATTGGACGTCGGTTGTTGCAAACAACCGACGGTAAAGATGTTTAGGCGTCGGTTGTTGTAAACAACCGACGCTATTTGGGAACTTATATTCTGCGATCGCCCGACTCTTCCCCTTTCTTCTGTTTCATTGCGAGCAATTACCCTATTTCTCTGCTGCCGGCGATTTCTCTCCGACAATTTCTTCTCCAGTGCCATTTCTCCGGCTATTTCTTCTCCGGCGCCCCCTTCTCCGACGCCCCCTTCTCCACCACCACTCCTCCTTCTCCGCGCCCCCTTCTCCGCCGCCCCTACTGCCCGCCCCTGCTGCCTGCCCCTGCTGCTCCAAGCGCCTGAGGCCGCCGCCACGCCTGACTCTTCGGCGCCGCCTGGTGCTTTTCCACCGTCGTCGCGCCGCCGCAACCACCGCCAGAGCCACCGGAGCTGCTAGCTGCTCCTCCACCGCCGTCGCTGCTAGCTACTTCTCCAGCCAGAGCCACCGGAGCCTCTGCCTTCTTCCCTCTGACAAGGTTGGTCTTCCCGCTGCTAGCTGCTCTGCTTTTTTATGCATCGATCAAATTGTTGTGATAAAAATGCATGTAATGTATTTGATTAGAGTTAATCTAATCTGGATGTTCATAATAATGGTATGTTAAATATGATGATTAGGGATAAATATAATGTCTAGTACACAAATATTAGATGATATTCAAGAAAACCCTAGTTTGATGAGCATGTTGTTAATCATGTTAATTATGATTCTTCTATATATTCTGATGTCATTATATAATTATGTGATCCCAACATATTAAATTGAATTAGAATGATTTCATGAATTATAGGGTTTTAAAGTTGATAAACATGTACATGCAGAAATAGGGTTATTAAACCAATGGTTATAACATAGTATGATCTTAATCTGATCTGGATGTTCATAATAATGTAGTATGTTAAATATGATGATTAGGGATACATATAATGTCTAGTAAAGATTCCTAGACCTTTTGTTTGAAACTATTGATTTCTTGATTTATTATTTAATAATGCTCTATTGATTAGGATTAACCATGTTGCCTGTACTTTATAGACATTTATTATATATAAGAATGACAACACATGTATTTGTTGGCCTAGAAACCCGTCCAAGATTGGCTCATTAGGAGTAAATCTTGGATAGTCCCCGGTTTGGGACTGTTCTTGAACACCTAATCTCACTTAGGATGTAAGTGTATAATGTGTATTGGGTTTTCGAGAAAATTTCAGTAGCATTTCCCCGTTTGTTCTCTAAGTACATATGTACTTAGAGAACAACGGGGAAATGCTGCCGAAATTTTCTTGAAAACCCAATACACATTATACACTTACTAGTGAGATTAGGTGTTCAAGGATGGGATAGGTGGTACACATTTATTATATATAAGAATGACATCAAATGTGTTTGTTGGCCTAGAAACCCGTCCAAGATTTACTCATTAGGAGTAAATCTTAGATAGTCCCCGGTTTGGGACTGTTCTTGAACACCTAATCTCACTTAGGATGTAAGTGTATAATGTGTATTGGGTTTTCGAGAAAATTTCGGCAGCATTTCCCCGTTTGTTCTCTAAGTACATATGTACTTAGAGAACAGCGGGGAAATGCTGCCGAAATTTTCTTGAAAACCCAATACACATTATACACTTACTAGTGAGATTAGGTGTTCAAGGATGGGATAGGTGGTACACATTTATTATATATAAGAATGACATCAAATGTGTTTGTTGGCCTAGAAACCCGTCCAAGATTTACTCATTAGGAGTAAATCTTAGATAGTCCCCGGTTTGGGACTGTTCTTGAACACCTAATCTCACTTAGGATGTAAGTGTATAATGTGTATTGGGTTTTCGAGAAAATTTCGGTAGCATTTCCCCGTTTGTTCTCTAAGTACATATGTACTTAGAGAACAGCGGGGAAATGCTGCCGAAATTTTCTCGAAAACCCAATACACATTATACACTTACTAGTGAGATTAGGTGTTCAAGGATGGGATAGGTGGTACACATTTATTATATATAAGAATGACATCACATGTGTTTGTTGGCCTAGAATGTGAAAAATCATTGTTTTTTATATTACTTGTACATTGAAGGATTGCTAATTGATAAAAGATCACAATTTTAGAGACATGTATATTTATACAAATGCTAAATGTTTTCCTTATTCTAGTTGATACAAATGCTAAATGTTTTCCTTTTTAATGAAATTTTCAGATGGCTCACCATGATGAGAATGATGTCCATGATGAGCATGAAGTCCATGATGAGCATGTTGTCCATGACGAGCATGACGAGGATACCAACGTAAGTTCTAAAAACATATCCCGTATTTCTATAAAATTCATTATCTTCTAGTTATGTCATATATCCTGTATTTCTATATTGGCTTAATTCGGTGTGTTTATTTTTGTCAAATTTTAAGTTGATGATGCACAGCTACCCACTGAAGCAATTGAGCAACTTGATGCGCAGCAACAAAAACTTAACAAGAAAAGGGGTATCACTCTGTTGAAAAAGTTACTTGCGTTGAGTGGTAGTGGATCCAAATTGGTTGTGGAGTTTGATAATGGAGGGAATGCAATTGGAGTGAACCGCAATAATTTTATAAACTATCTTGGGGTTGTCACTCGAAGCCATTGTGGTGTTAAATATGATAATTGGCATAAAGTTCCTCAGGCGAAGAAAGACTTGATATGGAAAGATTTATGCGTGAGTTATTATTATTTGCAATTCTATTTTGTAGATTACAAATTCTATTATTTGCAATTATATTTTTGGTACTAGTTAATAACATTTCTATTTTACAGAATCTGTTTGCATTGGATGAGATGTTGCATCGTAAAAGTGTGATGCAACGCGCTGGAAAGATGCTTAGGAATTACAGGACAAATCTGAACAGAGAATACATAAGACAGGGTGATAAGAAGAAGAAGTCAGCCCTTGAACAATGGAACTTCTTGGACAAAGAAGATTGGGACAATTTTGTTGCTTCAAGAAAATCTGAAGAATTCAAGGTATTAGGCGTCACTCCCATTTTAATTAATATACATTGTATTCACCTATTCAAGATTAACATTTAGTGCTACTAACCTAATTATAAATGTGCATACTAACTAGGCCCTCAGTGACGCACAAAAAGCAAGGCGTGCACTGAATGTACATGACCATACTATGGGTCCAAAAGGCTATGCAAGCGTTCCCCAAAGACTACAGGCGGAGTCTGCGGCTACTCAGGAGTCTGCGACTACTCAGGAGTCTGCGGCCACACCCTTCCCTCGCCATGATATCTGGATAGCTGGCAGGAAAAACAAGAAGGGTGAAATAAAGAAGCCCGAAACTGCTGAGGCGGCTGCAAAAATGGTAAAATACAACTCTTAGAGCAATCATTTGAATATTGATTATTTGTGGTGTTAACTTACCAATTTTTGTTTATGGTGATTAGCGGGAGCTGCACGAGCAGAGAAAACAAGGCACGTTCATCCCTCAGGGCACAAGGGATGAATTGACAGTTGCTCTGGGTAACCCAGAGCATCCTGGACGTGTTAGAGGTGTCGGCGCTGGTGTGGGCATCAAAGCATTCTTTGGGCCATCCCAGCGCAAACCCAGAGCGGGACTTTCTCAAGAAGAGGTAACATATATATTCTATTTTTATAATGTTACTGCAAAAGGAAATTCATTAATAAAAAGCTAATATTTGTTTTATCCATGTATAGGAGAATAAGAGAGTCGAGGATATAGTTGCTAAGAAGCTCAACGATGTGGTTGCTGAGAAGGTCAAGGAAGAATTGCTGCGGTGGCAGACATCTCAGGCTTCCAATCAGCCTATGCCGACCCACTCTTCTCCTGGTGCACAGACTGCAAGTAATCCTGGAGACCCATCGCCTAACACGTCTGCTGTAAGTATTGTTTATGACATTGTAGCTAGTCTTTTCAAGATGATATGTTTTCAAGATGATATGTATATATGTATAACATTCTTTACGTAAATTTGTAGGCATTGAAGCCATGCCGCTTAAGAATGGAAAACTATGTTGTTGCAGAGGCGCAAGCTTACCAGTCCCTTCCTGGGGCAACGTTTCATGGGACTCCAATGCCGCAGGGCTACATTCGTGTGAGCCCGATACATGTATTACCCGATTGGAGGGAAGTTGCGTTGCCATATGCCCACCCAGATATTGATACACTTGGTGAGGCAGAAAGCGGGGTCATATTGTGGCCCAAAGCAGATGTCCTCTACACGACTGAAATTGTAAGATAAATTTACATTGATTTAGACTGTTAATGTGTATATATGATGTCAACTGATCTGAAATTATATATACAGGTTAAAAAGAAGACACCAGGAGCACCTAGGCCTCCACCTCCAATTCCCGCATTACCAACTTGGGTTCCAACAGACCTACAATACCCGTTAGGTCCTGCTTGTAGGGGAATGGCATGTTGTCTACGGGCACATAATATACTTTGCCCTATAATTGTTTCTTTAGATGCAAATTATGCAGGTCAATCATACGACAGCTCTTTATTTATACAAGATATTATTGAGCTGTTTATGTATGATTGGTTGAATACATCAATGATAGAGACATGGATAAGGTGAGATCTTGTTTATACATCCATATACCTTGTGTAAGATCCGGTGATCTAGTTTCTTATATATTAATGCATACGTCTATATGTTTTGCAGCTACTTAATCGAAGATCATTGCAAACAATTTGCATATGATCATGTGGGATTTTTGATTCCATCATTGATTAGTATGGTAGCTAAAGACCCTGATAGTGTTCAACAATACTGTATAGATGCTTTTACAATTTTTGGTCATCAAATGAAGACGATAATAATAGCTCCATTCAATGTCAAGTAAGTTTTCTTTATTTATAATTTGGACTTAAGAAAATTCCATTATTATTTTGCATTTTGAGTTATTAATTGTTAACTTTTTACCTCTAGTGGTAGACATTGGGAGTTACTAGTTATTGTCCCCGGGACGTTCACTGTTTATTATCTAGATCCCGCAGGAAGTACATTAAACACTAAAATTGGACACGTAACCAGAATGGCATTATTCTGGTGAGAAATATTTCATTTTTTATATCCGTTAACATATTTTATTACATTATTATTTACTTATGCAACTTAGTGTGTTATATTAACATGTAGGGGTTTAGATGCATTCAAAAATGCTGGAGGAAAGGTCCCAAGGAAAAAGAACCAGCCATTGTCTTGGGAGAACGTAAAAGTAAGTTCCGGACTCCCCGACTCCAATGTATATATTATTGATGTGAATTGTGCTTAGTTGTATTAATTTGTATGTTTCAATTTATAGTGCGCTACACAAGACAATGGCTGGGCATGCGCATACTATGTGATGCGATTTATGCAGATGATTATCAAACATGCCGCATTGGACATCGATACCATACATGAGGTATTATATATAGTCTCATTAGTTAGTATGAAATATATCAATCTTATTTTTATATTATTACTTATATATATACATCATTCTCTTTGCAGGTGTTTAAAACTGACCACACTATAGGCAAACGCTTAAAAAATGTACATGCTCCATATACGAGGGAATCATTAAATGAAGTAAGAGAAGAATGGGCAATAGCTGTACAAACAGTGGCAACTGTAAGATATAATTGGGATGTTGATAGTGATGATGAATGATACTTTGTAAATGAATGTTTCTGAATGTTAAAACATGTATTTGAATGATTCTATATGTGTGAACGTGACAATTGAATTGATGTCTGAATGTATCTACTTGTGTGAATCTTTTTATGTTAATTTTGCAGGTTTGTGGCCTGTTTGTAGGCTGATATCAATGGATGTCGTAAACCTGCAGTTCAGAAAACTGAACTGCAGGTTCTCATCCTGCTGACCAGCCACAGCAGGCCTGCAAACAGATTTATAAAAAAAAAAATAGAAATAGGCGTCGGTTATTTACCGATAACCGTCAGCACAGACTTACAGCGTCGGTTTTTTGTTGAACACCGACGCCAAAAGTGTTTGCGCTACAGGAAATGGGAGTCATCTAGGACACTTTTTTGCGTCGGTGTTTTAGTATATAACCGACGCAGAAAGCGTCCTAGATGACGCCGTTTTCTGTGGCGCGAACCCTTTTGGCGTCGGTGTTTTATAATAAACCGACGCCTTTATGTTAAATAGGCGTCGGTTTTTTAACCGACGCTGAAGTGTCCAACCTTTTAGCGGCGCCCACATAGGCGTCGTTCAGAAACCGACGCCAAAGGGGGTTAAACAACCGAAACTAAAAGGCACTTCTGTAGTAGTGAGTACTTGGACAGTTCAACTTTGTTCAAGTACAACCTACTCTTGAGTTTCCGAAGCATAGCCGGATAGATGGGAGGGGTCATGCGGCTGAGGATTGGATGCTTCATTATAGGCAGGAGGTGCAGATGTGGAACAACAGACGTGAGAGCTTAGTTCCCACTCCACCAACTGATACAGTCTTCAGTCCTCAGGTTCACTATGCATGGTATCATCCACAATATATCATGCCCCCTCCAGCTATGCCTCCAAGCATATACTACCCGCAAAGTTATCGTCAGCAGGAATTTGTGAGTATCATTATTATTTTCTTTTACGTATTGTTATTATCTATCTTTGTTATTTGTAATATATGTAATTGGTCTTTATTATGTGTACATACTTTATTTTACAGGTACAAACACAGGTGGCGATCCGAGCGGCAGTAGAGCACGCCCCTGCACAGATCAGAGACAACATCTATAACATCCAGGGGAGTTACTTTGATAGTCTTCCAGACTATGCTCGGCCGTGGGATCCCATACCCACTTATACCACAGCCCCTGAGCCCACTCCTACTCCTACTCCTACTCCTACTCCTACTGTTGAGCCCACTCCCACTCCCACTTCTCAGTTCATGTCATGGGGACCGACAGGGCCATATTTTTCAGGAGCTACTTCATATTCCTCATTCATCACCCCACCTCAACCACCATCATATCATGGAGCAAGTTCTTCTTCTGCTCCATACACTCTATTCCTACTAACAATTATTCCCGAGAGTCGACCACCATCTTATGTCACATATTCACCTACTCCGTTTGATTTCTCAGGATGCACCCCACCTGATGCATCCTATCCTGGTTTTCCTAGACCCCTCACCCCACCTCCACCTTTTCATTTCTTCCCTGATGCTCGCCAGCAGCCTCCTACGCAGTTGTCCCCAGTTCAGCCGTCTCCAGATGACATCGGTACAGAGGATCCTGATGTAGAGGGACGTGGGCGAGGACGACATACTTAGTTTTTTATATATTGTACAGTTTTGTATGTATGCCTTTGTGAGGACATCTATTGTATGTGGATCTATCATATTATGATATCACATTGGTTCATTTTGGATCATGTTGTTGTGGATCTATCATATTTTTTTTTGTGTATTATTTTCTCGTCATGTTGGTTCATATTTTAACCTTATTTTTAATTGCTATCTCATTTTTTTGGATTAAATTCGTATTATATAATCAATTAGGAACCAACCAATGTTGGTTGCAATACACTTATATATTCCATATGCATGTTACGACCTATTGAAATTGACAAATTTATAATAATTGAGTATATTATAGACATCCAAATATAAGTGAACGAATTATAAATGTAAAAATATAATCAATATTGTTAATATACATATCAATAACCATGAAACAATATCAGTGACTGCAAAAATATGATTAAAAAAAACAATGCGTCCTGCATGGGGACGCATTGCTCCAATGCGTCCTGCATGGAGACTCATTGAGCAATGCGTCCCGCCAGGAGACGCATTGGTCCCACAGAAGGGCAATGCGTCCCGGTTCGAGACACATTGCTCTATTGTAGGACTAATGCGTCTCCTGCTGGGACGCATTGGAGCAATGCGTCCCGGCGGGGGACGCATTGGTCCCACAACAGAGCAATGTGTCACGGCTCGGGACGCATTGCCCTCCTGTGGGACCAATGCGTCCCAGGCCGGGATGCATTGCCTCGCGGGAGAGCAATGCGTCCCAGCAGAGGACGTATTGCTCCAAAAATGTGCCATTTTGGACAATAAGTTCAAGAACGTGCCATTTAGGTAATTAAAATTGACAAATGTGCCATTTAGGTTTTTTTGCCAATAATGATTATTCATCATGACTCGTGTTAATAAAAAAGGCTGCATGTGTACGATCTCCATCAATTATTTGAGGAATGGAGACATATACCAAATTTCATTATGTGTTATCGCGTCCAACGAGAGATATTGGATTAAACAGTTGATGTGCAATCATTAGGTTGTCATTCAAAGACGCATACAGGTAGGAGTCCATTTTCTACGACATCGAGTGGTATGTAAATGGGTAGTTAGTAGGGATCTACCACACTATTGAGTTCTGGGATGATCTTGTGGTTTATAAGGGGTGCGATTTCTTCATCTATTTTCAATTGATTTTGGATGAATACCATACATACTAATATGGTATGAGAACGGACCTCATGAAATAAGGGTGAGGGTCACAACCAACTTAAAGTGACAAGTGCAAATATACAAATAATTGTACTTAAGGGGAGTTTTAAAAATAATCCCACACTCGTGTTCTTGAATGGTTCTCTGACTTATAAGGCATATGGTCCGTTCACATATTGACAATTGACTTCGGCTGAATACCAACATTCTAATAGGGTACGTAGATAATTAGTAGTGGATCTACCTTCGGGCTATATGAGGACTTGCCTCACCCGGATGTATGTATTCGGCCTAATAATCAGCATCTGTGATAACGGGATCAAATTTCTTGTACAGACAATGCTCTGACGAGCGGATCTCAACCACGCGTTTTCTTAATTGTATCCCAGTGTATGATTTAGATGTATTCGGTGATAGAGAGCACACTATCTACACAAGCTTATCCACCTCAACCTCAAGAGTTGTGACCCTCTCCTACCCAGCAACACCATGCCGTCAAAACGGTCAAGCCGTGGCCCATATCACCGTCATGCCCATAGTTTTATTCATGGAGATTGGTTGACCGCGTAGGAAGAGGAGGGATGTGGAGTTTGGTTGACCGTCCAGACATGTAATTTGTAGATATCAACATTGTAATGCGTATATTTTCTCACTCTAATTATAAAAAGCAGTCATATGTATAACAATATTATGGATCCTAAGTTTATATGACTTTTTTCTCTTTCAATGTTTAGGAATGTGAGCTTGTATGAATCATTTACAATGACGTTGAATTTTGTATAATAATATAAATGTATGAAAAAAAGATGGATAGTCATTCTCTCGTATACTATATTTTTCTAGTTATAAAAATTTTCTGAATTTAAATACTATTTTAGTTTATACTAAGTATGGCTGTTAATATTTTCTGGTGATACTCTGAATATTAATTAGTATGGTACGTGGAACCAGTAATAAAATATGAACAGATGTAATACACATTTTTTGATCAAATATATTCACTTATCACATATATGTTTTTTCTGTATATTTATTAAAGAACGTATCAAAAATAAAGGGGCAATATTACTTTGTAAGTTTATTTTAAGTCAGACGGTTAATAATTTTTGGTACCGTGTTAAACATATATAAATATGATTTTGGAGTAAAACGTGAAATGTGGAAAAATATGACTTTGGGCATTTGAAAAGAGGAATTGAAAGAAAATAAACAAAATTTAAATGAGTTGGATATTTTTTGTGGGTGGAATATTAAATGCAATTAGTTGGTGATGGTTGGTAGTGGGTGGCTGAGCAGAAATATTGATTTGTAGCAGCAAAGACATGCATGCATGGTGTCATGCAACCACACTAGTAAACTTGTAGTTTAGAAATTTGTGTTGCACTATGCTATAGATTTTTTGGTAGTATGTCTTTATATTCTTAATACTGTTTTGAATATATTTATATATTATTTTTAACATAGCATCAAAATGTGCAAAAATATAATTTTGGTCATATGAAATGTTTTATACGTAGATGGAAAATATTTTCTTATTTATTTTCTAGAATAGTACACATTGTGCTAGTTCATTCTAGGTCAGTTTATCGATGAATTTTAGTACAATGTTAGATATAATTAAATATTAATTTAGACAACATTTAAATGTATACAAATAAGACTGTGGGCAAGTCTGACATAACAAATTGTCTTTGTGGCAACGTTCACATGCATACAAGCAATGCAAAATGCACCAAAATTTCACATTATAAAATATTATAACATTAACATATGAATTAATATTTTAATATGATGTTGTCATGTTGTTAGTATTATACTTAGAAAAAATAAAATAATGATTTGCATATATGTATAATAAATTAGAAAATACATAAACATACTCAACAACCAACTTTGTATTTTATTTCACTAATCAAACATACTACTAAGTGTAGCATTGTGCTAGTTTATATTTAGTACATTTGTTGAGAGTTTTGGTACTATGTTGAATACATTCAAGTACTGATTCTGGACTTACTAGTGAAATGTTTGTAAATGTGCATATAGTCGGATCAAGCATTGTATCCTACTAACAAGTTGAGGAAATTTGAAAAGAAAAAAAATATTTTCAATTTGAAAATTATTGTTTTGTTTTTATGATTAATAAGTGCTAGTTGTTGGGCTGTCGTTACTTTATTGTAGCGACAATTTATTACAACAGTTCATGCATGTAAATGCTATAGAACACAAAAAAGTTACTATAAGACTGTTCTTATATTTTTTTTATAGGACCACCAATCACATTGCAACATCTCCTCTCTCTTCTCAAAACCTGACAATGTCACAGAGTGCTATAAGTTGTATATAATGACTGGTTTGTGTGTTCCCAATGTAGAAGTATAAATATTGATGAAAATGATGTGCAGTAAATACTTTTTCATTTGGAAACAGAGCCGCTAGACTCGTCACAGGAAATTTGGTCCCCTGGATAACTACCCATGGCCTTGCGAGATGTCGGCTTCTCCCAACTCTTCGCACCGGCAGAGTTAAATGCCCAGCAAGTCCGTTATCAACATAAATACATGAGAATGGGGAGTCAAAATAAGCAAGCAGACGATACACGAGAATAGAAAAAGTATAAGCATAAGACATTATTTAGTGAATTACAAGTGGCGACACTAACTTTTTTGTTCTCCTTCCAATGAGCACGGTACAAAAATAGAAACATATACACAACCAGGAAATGATTCTAATTTTGGCCAACTTGATAATTCTCGCACTATTGTGGTCCTACACTTACGCACTATTGTAGTCCTACACTTATTTGGATTCAACTACTTGAGCTGACTCTACATAGAACACTACAATCTATACCAATCACCATCAGTTCTTTTCTTGGTTGTGGCACAAATTTTTTTTATAACCATCCATGATATATAATATAGCTAACCTCATATTACACCACATAGAGGTGAAAAGTACATATATATGGTACATAATGATGTTGGTTGTGATAAATATAGGTGTCACACCGACATAGTCAGATGAAAGTAGAACATAATGAAAAAATATTGTCAGGTTCAGGGTTGGGATCCCTACAGTACATATCCCATATTGGGATGATATGAACACATAATTCTCCTAATTCTCATTTGTTTCCTTCAAGATTTATTTTATAGGAGTGATATGTTGTTCATTGTTGTTGCCTCCATCCTCTGGAGTGGTTTTGATGTCCAGGATTCGTCCAATACCTTCCTTATCTGAAAAAAAAAATATATATATATATATATAGTGTCAACTGGATAAATTGTTCTTTAGATGAGCTTCTATTCTCATGAAATTTTTTATTCCTCTCAACCCATATCACCCAAATGATCGCAACATTAATGGATTTGTTGTGATATGCTCCTCTAAGATGACTAATGTCTAGTGAAAATCTATATTCCATATTGAGTCTAGGTATGCAGTAATGGTGGTAGCGTTAGTGAAATGAGACCATATGTATCTGGCTACGTGACATGCAAAAAAAGGTTTGATTTATTTCTTTTTGTGATCAACACATAAGGAAAATGGACAGACCTTGGAATCCTATTCTTCTATTATGTGCATCAAAGGGTTTTTGTCGTTCCATTGGATCCATAGAATGATGTTTACATTAGGTGGGTAGTGGATATTTTATATTTTCTTGTGTGGAAATATGTAACCCATGTTGGTGTAGAATGTGTATGCATCGTTGATATTGTATTTATGCCCCCATATCCATGACATTCTAGTCGTAGTGTCCATTTTCAGTTGAGTCATGGTGAGGAGATTATATAAAAAGTTTTAAAGTAGTTTTGTCAATTTGATCCCAAGAGTGAAAGAGATTTTTGTGTAGTAAAGTATCTCATGTTACTAGGGATATCATCAGGGTTAGTGGTATGGTTGATATGGGCCATACCTTTCTACCACGGGTCTGACCAGAAATGTATCTTGTGTTTGTGGTGTGGTGGGTGTTGATGGTATATTGGATAATGTATTTGGTTTTGGCAATAACTTTCCAAATAGGTGAGGCTAGTCTATAAGAGATGTACTGCCATTGGGTTGTGTTTGGAATAACATTTGTCAATAATGAGGTCAGACCATAGACGTTGTTCCTTATGAAATATGGATGATGTGAGCTTGTGCAATAGACATAATGCATGAATATGTAGGTTGATGATACATCAATCTCCTAATTGTTTAGGGTTGCATATGGTATCCCAGTTGACAAGGTGTGTGCTCCTCTGGTTTTGATCCCATAGAAAATGCCTCTTGATTTTTTCAATACATTTAATAACAGCTTTGGGAGGTGGGATACAACTCTGATGGTGCATGGTGATAGGAGTAAGAAAGGAATTAATTAGAATCAGTTTGTTGGTAAGGCAGAGATAGTGGTTCTTCAATGAGTAGAGATATCTGATGGAATATCTACAAGAATAATCTCAAATATTAACAAAATATGGTACAATTACTTGCACATGGTCGTGGCCATGCGACTACGCAACATGGACCTAGAATCACTACATCTTAGCCCACCCCATGGTAGGATTTCATGTGAGAGGTAGGGGATTCATATGGTAATAATTTCCTATGCCCTTTGATCATCACAATTACCCTCATGAGGGTCGTTGTATCAACCTCACCTCCCGGTAACCCCCAATTAAGGGAGACCAGAAGGTCAGAGTCGTTATCCCAATATTTCGAATTAATGGTTTGACAAATATTCAATAATATTGATCAAATTCTACCAAAACTATACTGAAAAGCTGGAATAAAATAAAACTTTGCATACCTCTTTAAAATATCGGATTTCTAGACTTCTATCCATAGATGGAGTCTACTCTGACTAATCCCCCTTATACTTTAATTCATACCTTCACAATGTACCACTTCACTGTTTGTCCTTTTCATATTTGTACCTAAACTGCCGACAAACAAAATGTCAATCAAAATAAATGAATATGCCGATATGTGGGGACAACCAAAGTTTCACAAATATTTCTAACAACGTATATATCACAATTAAGTTATTTAACAATCCAAATTTACGTTTTCAATGTGACATTCTCAACCGCTTTTTCCCTAAACCTTGGATTACCCTCTCTTAGGGTTTTGTCCTTCCATGGGACATAAGGCCACCTTCTCCATCCTGAGCTGGGTGTCTGGGGTCACCTCTCATGGTTCCCAATGGTCTTCCCTCTGGGGCTTGACCTAATTGACCTTCCCTCCAGGGCTTGGTCATGTATCATACATCAGGGTGGCATGTAGGTTCAAGAATGCACATATCTATTGAATTGTGATAATCATAGTGACTTTAAAGGGTTTGGATGAATGAACATTCAACAAGTTAGGTTACATCCAATTCGATCAATCATTCGAGAAAACTCCGTGAAACTAGATCGATTACTCATAAATAACCACATACCTGATCCAGAGTAACTCGAGGTCCAAGCAAGAATAATAAATCAAGCAATCAACAATATCCTAAAATTAATGCATAACACCCATGTGCCATTGTTTTATCCATAACATTCCCCATATTGACTTGGATTCCACCTTAGGATTTCTAGGCCAACTTTAAGGTTTTATTAGGGTTTTAGCCTCCATAATGCATTTATCACTTTTAATGCTCTTTTGATCCACATACCCTAATTTCAACATCATAGGAATAATTGAATGTCAATTAAGTCTAACGTGTCTCTTTTACACTAAAACTACCATCTTTATCCTTTTAGGTTATGTCAATATCATTAAGGTAAATTATTTTTTTCGAGTTCTTTTGAATAGACAACTCAATACAGAATTATAGTTCAATACTCAAAGGAACCCTAATTACTATGTTTCACATCTTCTAGGTTAGCAAACCATAAATTCACATTAATTCCACTTTAATACACTAGGAAACCCTAATTACCAAATTAAGGGTATTTATCCACAATTATAATCTTTCATACTCAAATTAGCTTAGAATCATCTTATCTTTATTTTATTCACGGATTTGCACAATTAAAACCATTAAAATTCATATCAACATAAATTAGGGTTTTTAAGCCCATTAATGCATATTCATGTACATGTAATCCTAAATTTAATCCAACTATGTGTAAAGATCATCCTTTTGAATCTAATTTGTCATTTTTATTAACAACATGTTAATATCAACTTTAAACATCCATATTCCCAATTCATTGATCATCAAAGATTAGGGTTTTTCATTAGTTAAACCATTAAATATATCATCTTTACATACTTTTTGAATTGCAAGCAGAATTAGGCTTCAATTATACTTTACTGCATTCCTTGCATTTTTCTGATAAAAAATCACTACTTATTTGTATTTTTCATCCAAAGGATCTATTTTTAATGATTTGTACAAGTTTCAACCTTTTTCTTGAATTTTGGTCAGAGAGGCGAGTTACCTGGACTTTGTAGAAAATTAAGGGCCATTGGATCATCGGTCGTCGTTGACCGAGTGGGATCGGATGAATCGCATCACACACGCCCACTCACGGCAAGTGAAGAACGTGGGGCACTAGGGTCGTTGATCTCCTTCGTGGCCTATCGTGGATCGCGATCGGACGGCCGCTGCTACTCGTCTCCACCCAATCCAGCCAACTCCATCTCGCGGGGGCGCTGCAATTGGAGCTCGCAGGAGCAACTTCAACACACCATCAGAGCACGAGAAGGTCAGGGAAGGTTCCAGTTAGGTGCGCGAGGGTGAACGGAGTTGAGAAGGGGTACTATTTATAGGTTTGGGAGGCTACTCTAGGGTTTCCCCATCTTATCGCCACCTAAGCTCTCGGCCAAAATAGGAGTTTCACCTAGAACACACAAAACCCTCTAAAAGTTAGGCTAGTTGGGTGCGGAATGCTCTCTCGAACCCAACTGTGTGCTTTCCTAGTTTGCTAGTGGTGTGATTTGGGAGAAAGTTGGATTTGAAAATCCAATTGCTATCCTTCTTCGACTAGAGGATGACAACGCCCAGCTAGTGTCAAATTCATGCTCCGTTGGACCACGCGGGGATCCGACGGCTGGCGTCGCTCCCTCCTTTTCCTTTTCTATTTCTTTAAATCAGAAATATATTTAATTTAGGGAAACTTCTAAAAATCATAACTCTTAAACTGCTTATCTAATTAATCCCAAACTTTGAGGGAAACTTAATAATAACTTAATCTATCATCATGCTAAAATTTGGGTTCAATATACAAAGAAATGGTGCCCTTTTCCTTATGTGCATGTTATTACTCAATTATGCATATTTCTCATATTTTTTCTTTCGTACTCTCTTTTATTTTCTTGATTTTGATTCTTTTTTCCATTAGAATCCATGTGGACATGAAATTTTTTCCAAGATGGATACATTATCCATATATCCACATATTTATTATAATTTTCTTATTATCTCATATTTCCTTCTTAATAAAGAAACATTTAATTGATCCTTTCTCTTTCTTGTTGCATTATCTTTATAACCGGGACTCCTTGGAACCCAAGGAACCCTAAAGGCACGCAATCCACCTTTAGAGGATATTCCTTTTCCTTCTAGAGGTTTCTACCTCTACCTTTCCTATTTTCTTTTTTTATCCATTTATTATCCGAATTTCCTTTTTTTTCTTTCTCTTATAATTGGGCCCAATAGCCAATAAAGCCCACAAAGCAACCAGTAAGGCTATTGTAATTGAAATTCATAAAATCCCATGAAATCACATCATTATTTGTTCATATATCATTAGTAGGAGAAATTACATTTCTCACGAAAAGAAACTGAAAATTGGGGTTGTAACAGTCGTGGAACCTAGAACCCGTCTGGCGGAGGCTTCCAAATCATCATGCTACTGCTTTGGCTCTAGAATTCCTTGTCTTTATATCATTTATCTTAGATCTCATTGGAGAGATTTCATGATACAACACATACTAGTATAGGATGCACTCATAGAGCGGAATTCACCTACTAGAATAGGATGGTGACGAAATGAAGAGGGGAAGGGCATGGAGCAGAGGGTAAAATAAGAGGGAGACCAACTAGTAGAAAAGGGTTCAAGAGATACAAGATTTTGCTTGTATTCTTCCTTCTATTGATTACTTACATTTTCTCAAAGAAGTAACAGTGAAGAAGAAAGGGGACGAGGAAGAAGAGGTGGTTGGCGGTTAGAGAAAACTAGGCAAAAGAAGGACAAAGGGGAGGGTTTAAAAGGACCAAGGGTTTAGGGTTCCTTCCTTTCCGCTCCTCAATTGTCAAATTTTGTTGGAGGTGGAAAAAGAGCCTCCCAAACTTACAACTTTTCCCAAAGAGGAAGGGGGAGAAGGGATAGTGATTGGGCTATGATTTTGTGTGTGGGCCTATATAGGCTGACCCAAGGTAGAGAGAAGTGAAGACAGGAGATCAAACATGCCAATCTTCATAATGTCCAAATTCGAGTTTTATACGTTGGATTAACATGATTTTTGTGTCGATAGATTCATAATAAAAAACTCTACAACATGTAAAACCTATGAGGGAAAGATATATCATTGATGAAGATCAAAATAAATGGCAAAGCATGGAACGTCAAGGTACAACACTTAGGTAAATCATGCAATATAGTGTTATATATTGGATCATAGAGTCAGTTTGACCTCAATTACACATCAAGACACCTAAATCAATCAAGTGAAATCAAATCAATCTAGTTGAGTCACAAAAGTAGAGGTAAGGTATGAAATGAGGCAAGAGATTCTAGGTAATCACATCCTTCCCTTTATAAAAACTAAATTTTATCCTTTAAATTTGTTTAAGATCATAAATAAGGTCAAAGTCCACATTTATCATGCTTAGGCGACCAAACTTGATTTAAGGCTTCTACCACTAAGGATGCAAATTAAGGGAATTGTCATCAAGGGTTTACACATACCAAAAATATACATATTACATGGTATTCCATCATATTACAACATCATCTTATCATTAGCGTCCTTTATTATCCCTACATTAGATTTTTGTTCAAGTTTTCATACGAGCCTAAGATGTGTTATGAAATATTCATGTTATCAATTTCTCCAGCGAACATGCTCATCATAGTGAGTCTGAAATGTGACTATCAACAAAAGTATATTTCATCACTATACTAGATTTCATGCATGTTTTAATTTTACCCCAAATTCCTACCAACTCTAATCAATGATGATCATTTTTTTCTCATCTTGAAGCTTAATTTAAGTGATTTATACATTATGACTATTCAAGTTGTGATTTCAATGACATCGTCCTATCAATTTCATGCTTTTAAATCTAT
The DNA here is from genome assembly GCA_963693085.1 of Alisma plantago-aquatica. Taxonomy (NCBI): domain Eukaryota; kingdom Viridiplantae; phylum Streptophyta; class Magnoliopsida; order Alismatales; family Alismataceae; genus Alisma; species Alisma plantago-aquatica. Next base: position 1,514,796,750 of record OY856409.1, read on the forward strand.
ATTTTTTGGGGAAAGTATGATTTCATATTATTTGTGGCTTATGAGAGTGACTTATTGTACATGTATCAAGTTTTAACGTAACTAAGATATTTCATGTATCAAGAATCATTTAATGAACATCGTTATCATTGATATTGAGGTTTTGTAGTTATCTCACTTGTATCTAAAAGAGCTACACAATCTCGAACCACTCAAGCTAAGACCTCTAACTATCTGACAAGACATGCTAGACAAGCATCTACCTATAAACTAAATTTCTACTCAACTTTCAAGAAACAAGGGAAACCATTTGTTTCCTTTACTTACATCCACTAACCTGAGTATGAGTCCCATCATATAGATAACACATCATATACATCATTTCAGGGTCTTCAGACATCTTCTTCACCCATACAGTTAACATCATATATTCAATTACCTCTTTCACCTGAGTTAGATCTTTTTACAACAAATATAAGGTTCAATATTATAAAGGGAACCATACAATAGGTTACTCAACTCATAGACATAGAAGCAATCTATATTGGGACTCATAATCATGTCTTTCATCATTCACATTTTTCAATATTTCTAATGTATTTTAGAGGTTTTGTACTCTAATCCTCTCCCATGTTGGCTCGACTCATATAAAGAGGTAACCCTTTTCATATTCCCATGCTAGAGGTACTCCGTATTAAAAAATTGAGGCTTGTGTTTGTCTCAATCCACATCTCACATATTGTATCTCAACCTATATAAGACTAGACACAAGTAGACATGCCAATCCACTAGCTATGTTTAGCGCATAAACCAATACATATACATTAAACATGGTTCTAGATTAGATAGGGTTGCACGGTCCAACTCATCTCACATCATCAAAACATACTTGAGCCTTCAAAAAACCAACTTAGGTCACATTGAAAAAAGCTCATATCATCGATATTGGCATCATTATCGTCATTGTCATTCTCGTTGTCATCATCCTTCTCGTCATCATCATCTTCATCATTATAATCATCATCATCATAGGACATCTAGGACACTTACTAGACTAACTTTTATCATGGATATTGACATCTCTAGAGACTAATTTATCATCTAGCACTCTATTCTATATTGATGTTACATCTCTTTGTCTTAGGTCACATGGGCATTCAATGCCTTTTTGCTTGTAGTAACATTTTTCATATGTACTTATATACCAATATTTGAAATAGGCTGTCTCTAATGTTAGAATTAGGCGATGGAAACCACCATACTCATTTTGATTAAAACCAACAACAAAATGAATTACCACAATCATTTGGTAGTCTAGTACTATGACAACTAGAGAACTAGCAAGAACATGGTGAACACCTGTGTAGCTACCCTCTGCACATGTCATGAACATATGTATAAGGGTTGTAGTAAGATATCCATTTTCTCACACTCTTGAACCTACATGGAAAATGATAGGACAAATTGAGGTTAAAAGAAAGGTTCTAGGGATTACACAAGTTACACCTAGTTCAAGAACATCTAGGTTCTAACCAAGAGGCTAAGTCAACTTACTCTACAAAGGATAACTTTTTAAGTTTTTAAGTTTGAGATGTAAGGTTGAATATAGTTTGTGCTTCATGTAAGAAATTTTTGGAGTAGTTATTGTTCATGCTCTGATACCATCTGTCACAAAACCATTTATTAATCAAATCCAACCTCCAAGTGACTAGAAAGTCAATGGTTCAAGGATCTAAGTGTTTATCCCTAGCATGGTAATATCAAAGCGTGAATGTGGAAGAATAAAGGTTTAGCTTATAGGAAAAAATAAAAATATTAAAGAATCAAAATAATCTCAACATTCAACAAGTATTATTAATTAATATTCTTTATTATAAGATTCCAAATACAAGTTAAGAGTCAAATTTATACAAGTATGCTCGTGTACACTAACTTGGATCTACAACAAGCAAGCCTGAACACAACTCACCGATCCAAAAATATCATAGCCTCTAAAACCAAAAAAATAGGTGAACAAGTGTGGTCAACACACTTGTTGTTGAGTATAGGGTAGAGAGATTCATATATATAAACTTTGCATAATTTTTAAAGATTTTAGGAATAAGTGAATATGAATAACAAAGTTAAGTGATTAGAAAATCGGGAGCACATGTTTTATGTCATTTATACTCCAATTATTCCAACAACATCATTTACCATAAGGCCTTTAACATATTCCCATCAGAAAGGTTTGTAAGGGTACTCAAGAATATGTAATCCTTTTATACCTCAGGGACCACAGGACCATCTCCATGAGCTAACCCTTTTATCGACATGGTCTTCTATCATGGAACTGGAATCCCAGTCCCATGAACCAAATGAATAGAAAATACAACATGCAGAAGAGTGAAGCTTAGCATAAATGAACATATAACAAGATAAAGGCACCAATCAAAATCTCAACATTCAACAAGATATATTAAACAACATTGTCTATTACAAGATTTCAATTACATATTCAAGAGTACAATTATAGCAGTCTTTTCCTGTATACTAGCGATCCTACAATAAGAACACGTAACACTGATCACCAAGCCCATCAACACCTAGCCATCTCTGAACCTGAAAAATTGAATACGAGAAATGGTTCAACACATGAGATGTTGAGCACATGGCTGAAAGATATATACACATAATACTTACATAATTTGAAAAGAGAGTGCAAGAGTAAACATGCAAGAATAAACATGTAAACTGTTTAGAAAAATCAGAATCTAGATTTTATGTCATTTTACTCCACTATACCAAAAATATCATGTATTCATAAGGCCTTTGACCAACTTCCCATTGAAAGGGTCTGTAAGGGTGCTCAAGATTAGCTAAACCTTTTATGCGTGAGGGACCTCAAGGCCATCTCTAAGAGCTAAACTATTTCAACAATTGTATAATGGATTTCCAATTTATGTTTACAAGTTATAAAGCTATGATACAACAAACATCGAGTACAATACTAGAATACTACATGGCAGTAGTTGAGCAAATAAACAAGAATACATACATATCAGTTGCAAGAAATAAAGACATATTCATATAATTATTAAAGCCCATACCTAATTTAGAGATTCTTAATCTATCCTTGACCATCTAGATCTCAAGCAACACCTGGTTAAGCAAAAGTTTTCATACATGCATTAGATTCTCATCATGAACCCTAAATAGAGGCATTTTACGGCTTTGGACAAGTTAGGTTACACATTGCTTATTTGTACATTGTATGATCTTTAACTTCTTTAGAGGTCATCATGAAGTTGTGGTTCAAGTTCCAAGTCATTTTGGTGTTACATTGACATTATATGAGTATTTTAAGATTCAAGTCACTTATGTACATGACTAGGTCATAAGGCTCACAATAAGGTAAACATGGTCAAGATTCATCAATACATGAGGAAAAAGCATATATGATGGTTTAGATCAGCAAGGTCTAGACAATATTAGAAATCTCAACTTGGGTGGATGGTCACCCAGGTCTAGCAATCATAAACCCAACCTTGGATATCAACATATCCACATGCATTCAATCATCCACATAGTGCCATCAAGGTTCAATTTATGACTTGGGAAGGGCATACACATCCGATATATCATGAGAGATAGATAAGTACCATACTTGAGAGAGGGGGACAAGGGAGAAGGATCCACATAAGCATAAAGTTACAAGACCCCCAATTCAAGTCACATAGGTCACAAAAGGCAAACTAGCATTTCCAACACCATAAGAGGGGAAGAGGTTGGATCATAGGCATTAGGGTCCCCAAACACCCCAATATTACTTATATGAAGGAAATCAAATAGTTAGATTCATAAGCATGATCACACTCATGACCGTCCTAAATCGCGCGTCCTAAATTTGGAGGCGGATTGGAGGTAGTCGAACTTTCATATTTGTAACATGAATCCTTCTAGGCCCCCACAACTTTGTTTACGGGGTCAAAGTAGATATACGGGGTCAAACACAGGGACAAGGGTGGTAGTGTTGGGAATCCGGAATCGACACACTACACTCCGGCAGGTATAAAGAGATGATAAATTCCCAAAAGGGAAACATCAAGACGTCACAAACAAAATGAAGAAAACTATCTCCAACTGGAGCTACAAGAAAGATTTAAGGTTTTAGTCATTTAGCAGTTTTTAGGGGTTTTCATGCAACAGAAATAGAAAGATAAGACTATAGCTAGAGCAAGGTACAAAGGATAAGACTTCAGTAAAACAAGCGGTAGCAGTAACATCCTGCACCCCTCCTCTCAGAGCGGGTACCTCTAATCAAGCGTCAACACCCCTCTCGAGGCTACTGGACTTAAGTTAGAGTGAAATTTCAACAACTCTCGAAGTTGTTGCGACAGGAAAACACGATTCGGTAGCTAAGTGAAACGTGATCCAAACATTCAAGCTAGACTTCGGATATCAAACATAGAAGTCATCCAACATTTTGCACCAAGCATAGAGCAACAAGTAATTAAGCTTTTCCATTCCCATAAACAATAAAGGTCTTAATACATTGCATAAGTAAGGCATTAAATAACCGAATTAAAGATAGATGTCGTCTTCTTGATGTAGAAGGGTGACAGGCTACTGTGGCTCTCCAGCCCGATACCGGTCAGGGGCCTAGCCTAATATAGCCGTGTCGGGCGGCACACCCTCTTGGGTGACACACCGTGACAGCCGCCTGTATCGCTCAAGGACCCTGGCCGATACGCTCATGTCGGGCGGTGCACCCTCCCGAGCGGCACGCATGACGGGCAAAGCGTATCGGGTTCGGTATCGTGTCAGGCATGGAGCGATGCATTCTACTGTCGGATACTTGTGTTGCTCATCAACGTTGGCCGATATCGGCCCGCAGTGTCACCCGGGACGGTCCTAAGTGAACCATCCCCTCCCTCTCGGGACGAGGACGAGCTCACCTAGAGTTGCTCGGCACGAGCACTGGTGCACGATACTCTTGCCCTCGCAGTTTTCCTCCGAAGATCGCTCAAAGTCTCCTATTATCTGAACTGTCTTTTCAGCTTCCTGTAGCTGCTATTTATAGGTAGCGATTGGGGAAAATTATGGTGCTCAAATCACCAAGTGTCCTCCTTATTCGCGGGTCGGTGGACAGCCGATAATGGTATCGCTCGGCACGGGGGTGTCGGCTATCGAGCACGTGATGAGTGGCGCGCCTTTCGGTGGGTGACTGTGTCACCCGACAAGCTTGGGTTGTCATGGTGAGTTTGGCTCCCTGTCGGATAGAAGACGTGTCGTCCACTGGTTTGGTCTTGCATGACATCCCTTTGTCGTGCGTCATTGTGTCGCTCCACCCTTTCGGGCAGAGGTCATATCGGGCGTCAGGAAGGCCGAAGCAGACTTGGACTTATTTGTGGGTCGGGACGGCCGTATTGTTCCAAAATGAGGAGGAACTCTGCAAAAGATGGAAATATTGGTTTAAGAGCGTTGCTTTGGAAAATTATTGCGAAAGTACTAATAAAAGAGAGAAAAATAGCAGAAAAGGGCAGTTTTGATAATAGAATAAAGGGCAAAAACATCACAAAAATGGGTGTTATCAACTCCCCCAAACTTAGCATTTTGATTGTCCTCAATCAATATTTAAACTTTATTTAGTGATGCTTCTTCATGCTCGGTGTAGTTTTCAGGCCAAGAGGTAAAACAAGTATCTTAATGCCTTTAGAGATAATCCTGCCTCTCGCTTCGAACAAAAGACCTTGCGTTCCCTGCCTTATTATTTTAGTAAAACTTTTCTCTACAGCTTCAGTGAGACTTTGGTGCATGATTCCGAAGTTAGCTTCCACACCAAACAACTTTATTTTTGGGGCAGAAAGTCGTGTATAGGGTAGACTAAGGCTTTTTGGGGTTTTTCTTGTCTCCCATCGGTCCATCCAGGTAAGGGTCTGTTAGCGGGTGAGTGGTCCCTACAGTCCAAGCCAGTTGGCTTTAGAGAAGTGATTTCACATCCTACGTACCACTGCCCCGGATCTACCATGCCTAAAGATGGGTACTTTTGGAAAACAAGTGTGTATATATTTTTTTCTTTTCTTTTATTGGGCACAACTCTCATGCTTTTATTCACACTCATAAGGCTGCTTTCTCTTTTTGGGATTTTTGTTGGGTAAGGGGAAAACAAAAGAGATTTCTGCTGTTTGGGCAGCTTTTTCCTTCTCCATACTCGTCTCTTAGCTGTTTGCGAGATTATTATATTTTTCGAAATTTTTGGCTTAGCAAAACATAATCTTTTATTCGTTTGAGGCAGCATTATCAGAAAGATATAAGAAAACTTGCATTTTGTTGAGCACATAGAAAGTAGAATTGGCAAGAAGGCACATCAGGTTTTTACTAATATAGCAACTTTATACATATGTATGAGAACGATATAAACAAAAAGAACTTTCAAAGATTTGGTATGAACATATATATGTACACAAGGAACAAAAGAATAATGAGTATGAGACAAAAGAATAAAGAAATAGAGTTAGAATTTTCAAAATTTTGTACCTCCCTCACTGGTACATGGTACCCCCCCAAACTTACTCCATACTCTGTCCCAGAGTTGTGAAGTAGATAAGGTGAGGTAATGTTTATTCCAGTGAGGTTGCGCATGCGTCAGACAGAAGATCGCACACATATTCCCCCCTTTTGCTGTGATAGAAGGTGTGGTGGAGTTGGTCAGGCATTTCTTTGTTCGTCATCCATTCCAGGACATAGATGTCACAGTCGTTGGATAAGGGAAGTTCCTGTTGACTGTGGTGGCAGAAATGGAGTTTGTGCCATTTGCTTGCTTGTGTATCCATGAATGGTTGGATCATCTTTTCCAACTTGTCGTAGTATTTTTGAACCAAGCGTTCGACGGATGTCAAAGGTTCTGATGTACACATCACTGGATGGTTCTTGTTGCTGTTCGAGCTATTGTAGAAAATTCCTGCTCGTTGCCGGGTGTACACTGTTAGGAGCGTCCAATGGTTGTAATGTAGGATGGGGAGGAAGATCTTTCTGGGAACTTTTCTCGCCAAAACTTGCAGAAATGCTTGCTTCACTCTTGTTTCATCGACGAGGCAAATGTCGTTGAACAACATAGGATGGGCTATGTATGCATGTTCTAGCTTTGGCTGTATATACTGGATGTAAGTGGCTGCAATAGATACAGCCAACCATCCTCTTTCCTTTACCATGTCTCGTAGATCATCGACCGATACTAAGACATTGCCTTCCTGATAGGCAACAACCGATGGGGTAGAATCAGCTAACTTCAGCTGGATTACGTTGACCTGCCCCTGTGTGAGAGTTGCACATGAAAAGCGGTCAAAATTTGTGATCAACCCTTCTGAAGCTTCAGGCGAAGCAGCGTCTTCCATCCCGTGCATCTTCTTCAGGACTTCCAACTTCTTGCCTGCCCCATAGGTGTCGGTAGCTATCTCTTCTTCTTTTTCCGAAGAGCTGCTGGATTGAGAAGAATCTTCTTCCAGGTCACTGTCCAGCAGCTGCTCTGGTACCCCTGTGTCTTGGAAATAGCGCTTGTCCTTGATCAGCAACATGGCGTAAGTGCCTCTACATTGATAGAAGGATCTACCCTTGAGGGCTCCTAAGTTTCCAAATGTATTGATCACCTCAATAGCACTCAGAATGGAGAAAGCGCTATTCCCACTCCCCTCTTCTGCCTGGATGGGGAGGTCGCAGAGAGTAAAGAAGTTCCAAGGACCTTGGTGACGTTGGCCTCCTTGCTTTATAGCTCGTAGCAGACGCAGCGGTAGGAGTCTCAGCTTCCAGTCCTCCGGGTGGCAGAAAATACCCCCGGAGCGTGGCACTTCATCATTGTTGCAACACAACAGCTGGACATCACAGTTTCTGAGGTCTACTATGCAGAGAAACTACACGTTTCGGTGCTTGTACGGGGCTAACACCAGGTTCGGCCTATGCTCTTCAATGTGCTGCAGCATGTCGGCCACCGCACGGGAGTCTGGATCTCTCTTCATCAACCTTCTTGCCAAGGTCGGGGTGGCTGTGTATAGTGCTCTCCGACCTGTCCTACTGTCGATATTTTCTATTATCGCATTTTCCAGGACCCTGAACAGTCTTTTGCCGACCACGGCTGACGTGCAGAACATGATTTGAAGAGCTCCCCGTTGCATGGAGAGGTATCCGTCGGTCCAGACGACGTCATCTTCATCTGGCTGCGATCGTAAGACCTTATTCAGTAGCTTCTGGTCTCTGATCGTCAGGTTTCCGATTGCTCTTCTGTCGAAGTCGGCCATCTTGAAAGATGGTATCTCAGATGGCTCCCGGAATCTATCCACCATCGACCACCTTCCTCGGGGTAGATGCCTCTTATTGACTGTGTAGACATCTCCCTTCTCTCCCTCTAACTCATCAGAAGAGTCTCCCCCTCTGACTCATCAGAAGAGTCTCCCCCGATGCTGATATCTACTCTATCATCTTCAGCTTCATCTAGGGGGACGGAGATGTTTGCTTTTCCCAAGCCTAGGGAGCTCTCCTGTCCTACTGGAGCTCCTTCGGCTGACCTTCGTTGCGTCCCCTCCTCGGGGGTTGAGGATCACCCACTGGAGGAGGAAGATGATGATCCCGAAAGGGAAGCAGATGAAGAAAGAGGAGAGCCACGACTGGGGGGTGACGACGACCTTCTCAGCTGCCTTCGGCGCAAATGGTCATCACATTTGTCGAGCCTCTCCTCGATTTTGTCGATTCATTGGAGAACTTGCTGCATCGTCGCATTCAAAGCCTCTAGTCCGCTGGGAAGGCTCGCTAGAGTCAGCAACTCTCTTTCTTGGCTATTCAGCCTGTCTTGGAAAGATGCAAGTTTGCGGGTTAGGGAAGTACAAGTAGCAGAGTTGGTATTCGTTACCTCCCACAAATAATCGAGCTCGTGCCCGAGCATCTTTTCGAGCGATGGAGGAGTTCCGGTCGGTCTCCCTTCCATCCTTGCGACATCTTGCTCACGCGATGGCCTACCCGGCGAGGTAGAATCTATCAGAATCATTCGCGATCCAGCTGTCTCCAGGCCAGGTGTCGGTGCCTTTTCAGGTGCCACTGCCTTGCCTTCTCGTATGGGTGGAGATGGCCGTGGTGAGGGCGGACTCTGCTCCACCTCTGCACTGTCTGCGACCTCCTCAACTGCTGCAGGTGGGGATTTCAGCAGCGGTGTCGGTGTTCCTCCGATCTCCATTCTCAGGATCTCGTCGAACACCCCGTTGCTGACATCATGCTGAAGTTCCTCTTCTACCTTTGCAGGCCTTGAAGCAAAGACGGGGGCTGCGGTTGTTTCTCCCGTGGAAACTCCCTTAGTCTATGTTTCGGTGACCTCAATGATCACCGGTTCTTTCCCAACTATCACCGTCCTTTTATTGGCGGTGGCTGACATAGTCAGAGCAACGACAACTCTATCAATAGTTGTCATCGGTAGCTCTGGAACTGCCCTCTCCGGGGCCCTGGTGTCGGTGGCGGAAGCTGTGTTGTTCGCTACAACTTCAATTTTGGCAGCTGTGAAGACCAGTTTCTCTGCATCATAGGCGGTGCAACGAGGGAGCGGGAGGAGTATGTCCGTCCTTGAAAACTTGTAGAAGAAATTCCTCCCCTCCTTCCTAATGATGCTAGTCCTCATCAGGTACTTGGTGTCGATCACCTCATCACCTTGCGTCATCGAAAGGATGCACGGCTCTTTTGGGTACCCGAGCCCTACTGCAATCAAGTTGACTATTCTGCCCATGCAGTACTCTTTTGTGGCTTCTTTCCTAGGAAGTCGCTACCCACTTCCGCGTTCAGTGACACCCTTTCCTCGGGAGTTAGGCCATTATAAAAGGTGGTGATGAGGAAGCCCTTCTTATAATTATGATGGGGGCAATCCCTCTGGTATTACTGGAATCACTCCCAGGCGTCATGGAGACTTTCATTCGGCTTTTGCATAAAAGAGGTTATTTTCTGCCTGTTTCTGATAGTTCTTTCAGTGGGGTATAACTTGTTAACGAACGCATCCACTAAAGCTCCCCATCCGTTCAGAGATTGGTGGGGTAACCCCAGATACCAGGACAGGGCTTTGTCCTCCAGGGAGAAAATGAAGCCCTTATAGTAAATGACTTCTTGGGGAACCCCCCGCATCTTTATGGTATCACAGATGTTCTTGAAGGCATCTAGGTGGTGGTACGAGTTGTCATTCCTTGAACTTCCACTGAAGCTTTTATTCTGGATCATAGAGATCACAGATGGCTTGAGCTCAATGTTTGCGGTGTTGAAATGCGGGACAATGACAGGGCACCGGGAATTATCAGCCTTCGTAGATGCTAACTCCCTCAGAGTTCTCTCTTCTTCGTCTGAATCTTCACTGTCGTTGGCTTCTCGGCGGCGTTCTTGGTCGTGATTTCTTCTGTGCTTTCGATGGTGACAACGTCTATCTCGGTGTTGGTGGTCTTCAAACTGCTCTCCCTCTTGATCTTCCTGTTGATCACGGTCATCATAACGTTCATTTTCTTCAGGTGGAGGGGAGTTATGTCTAGCCCTCCTTTGACGTTCGCCCTCTGAAAGAGGTTGTTCAATGTGAGGCGGCATGCTAGGTAGGTAGTGTAGGTGCTCAGTTGAACAGTAGGACCTTCTTCTGAGTTCCTAGAATAGCACGAGAAATCAAGTTTAGAAAATAGGATTATTTACTTTTGATGCAAAGCATAACAATAAGAAAAAGAAAAGGAGTGTTGTCAAACTCATTTCTAAGCTTGAGGAACGGGAGTGTAGTTAGTGGATTCTGATTCGTCAACAGTGCCGTTTTGCCTTGTCCCCGGCAACGGCGCCAGAAAGTTGACCGGCCTAAATCGCGTGTCCTAAATTTGGAGGCGGATTGGAGGTAGTTGATCTTTCATATTTAAAACCCGAATCCTTCTAGGGCCCCGCAACTTTGTTTACGGGGTCGAAGTAGATATACGGGGTCAAACACAGGAACAAGGGTGGTAGTGTTGGGAATCCGGAATCGACACGCTACACTCTGACAGGTATAAAGAGATGATAAATTCCCAAAAGGGAAACATCAAGACGTCACAAACAAAACGAAGACAACTATCTCCAACTGGAGCTACAAGCAAGATTTAAGGTTTTAGTTATTTAGCACTTTTTAGGGGTTTTTATGCAACAGAAACATAAAGATAAGACTATAGCTAGAACAAGGTACGAAGGATAAGACTTCAGTAAAACAAGCGGTAGCAGTAACATCCTGCACCCCTCCTCTCAGAGCGGGTACCTCTAATCAAGCGCCAACATCCCTCTCGAGGCTGCTGGACTTAAGTTAGAGTGAAATGTTATTGAAACAACTCCGTTCCAGGCACTCTCATACTCCAGAACCGGACCAAACACTAGAGCCACAACACTACTCTCGAAGTTGTTGTGATGGGAAAACACGATTTGGTAGCTAAGCGAAACGTGATCCAAACATCCAAGCTAGAGTTTGGATATCAAACATAGCAGTCATCCAACATTTTGTACCAAGCATAGAGCAGCAAGTAATTAAGCTTTTCCATTCCCATAAACAATAAAGGTCTTAATACATTGCATAAGTAAGGCATTAAATAACAAAATTAAAGATAGATGTCGTCTTCTTGATATAGAAGGGAGACAGGCCACTGCGGCTCTACAGCCCGATACCTGTCAGGGGCCTAGCCCGATACAACCTTGTCGGGCAGCACACCCTCTCAGGTGACACACCGTGACGGCTGACTCTATCGCTCAAGGACCATGGCCGATACACTCATGTAGGGCGGTGCACCCTCTCGGGCGGCACACATAACGGGCGAAGCGTATCGGGTTCGGTATCATGCCGGGCATGGAGCAACGTGTTCTACTGTCGGATACTTGTGTCGCTCATCAACCTTGGCTGATATCGGCTCGCAGTGTCGCCCGAGACGGTCCTAAGTGAACCATCCCCTCCCTCTCGGGACGAGGAAGAGCTCACCTAGAGTTGCCCGGCACGAGCACTGGTGCACGATACTCTTGCTCTCGCAGTTTTCCTCCGAAGATCGCTCAAAGTCTCCTATTGTCCGAACTGTCTTTTCGGCTTCCTGTAGCTGCTATTTATAGGCAGCGGTTGGGGAAAATTATGGTGCTCAAAGCGCCACGTGTCCTCCTTATTCGCGGGTCGGTGGACGGCCGATACTGGTATCGCTCAACACAGGGGTGTCAGCTATCGAGCACATGACGGGCGGCGCGTCTGCCGGTGGGTGGCTGTGTCGCCCGACAAGCTTGGGTTGTCGTGGCGAGTTTGGCTCCCTGTCGGGTAGAAGAAGTGTCGTCCGCTGGTTTCTTCTTGTGCGGCATCCCTTTCTCGTGCATCATTGTGTCGCTCCACCCTGTCGGGCAGAGGTCATATCGGGCGTCAGGAAGGCCAAAGAAGATTTGGACTTATTTGTGGTCCGGGATGGCCGTATTGCTCCAAAATGAGGAGGAACTCTACAAAAGATGGAAATATTGGTTTAAGAGTGTTGCTTTGGCCAATTATTGCGAAAGTACTAATAAAAGAGAGAAAAATAGCAGAAAAGGGTAGTTTTGATAACACAATAAAGGGAAAAAACATCACAAAAATTGGTGTTATCAACTCATCATTGGCTCAAGATTTAACCAAGCATTCCCGTAATTGGGGAACATACATGGATTACATGTAAAATGAATCAACCATAGCAAGGAGGACATTAGGGACTGATATGAAAGTCAAGGATAGACATATAGTACTGGTTTGTGTTTGGTTAGGCATTAGTCTATCATTAAGTAGAAAATTTATCAAATTAGGGCAAGGTACATCATTTTAGTCTCAACACTAGTGATATGTGTATAATTAGAGTCATGTCTGAGAAATAGGGATCATTAGGTCTCTCATTAAACCCAAAAGCACTTTCATGTTATTGAATTATTGGTTAGCAGGATAGAGAAGCATCAAATATTCAATATTTAGCATAATCAAGTATTTAACATGATCAAACAAGGTCAAAAACGTATTTTAGGGAATAAGGAGAACTAGCAACATAATCAGGTCATGAAACCCTTCTCAAGTTGTATATCTTTTCGATACAATAAAATTTATATATAATATTGCTTGGTTTGGCCTTAGGGTCAGGAAGTTATGATTTTTGGGAGTTTGTAAACAAAAAGGGGTTTGTTTTACTATTTTTACATGTGTGGCCAATCAGTCACTGCCAAGTGGCACTATGGATGCCGCACCAGTGTTCTGAGGCTGCTACCCACTCCTGCATCACACCCAGTAGTATTTAGAGATCATCATCACCCACTCCCCACTGACTTCGAGCCTTCTGCAGTCGGAGCCGCGACAATACTCACCACCCACACTTCTGGTCCATCGTGGACCATTCTCGCATCAATGGATACTGCTACTCCTTCTTAGTCAGCATCTGCCTAGGTGAGGAGTCTGTGCTACAGTGGAGGAGCTCTTAGTCTCTCCTACCACACTGAGGATGAGGAGTTGTAAGATCCCAAAGAATGCCACCCTAGTTCGTGGCCACCCTACGGATCTACTTGGGCTCTCCGTTGTGGCTGAGGGTGGCTATGGAGGGCTCGCACCATTGGCGATGTGGGTGGAAGTGTCCATTATAGTAGCATGAATAGAAGATTCTGAGGGTACTAGGGTGTGTGGAGAAGTAGGAAAAGATAGGGGAAGTGAAGAGGAAAGGGAGGCAAATCATTTCGGCTATGCAATTGCCTCGGATGGAGTCGAACAAGGTCCCTATTGGCTGGTCCAAAAGGGACTGCTATAGTGTGTATGGACCAAGGTGGGAGATGATCAAGGGCCATCAGATCATGATCTAAGGCCACCAAAAGAGGCACTTTAGGGTTTTACAAGATAAGGGTGGTGGCTGCTAGGCCATACACCCTTAGCTTTCGATTAAAATCACACAACATATGTGAAATTCAAACAAATTTTAGTTGATCATAACTTGGTCTACGAACTTCCGATTGAGATGATTTTTACACCAATGGATTCGTAATTGAGTACACTACAATGTGGAACATATTAAAGATGTGATATTCAATATTAAATACAAAGGTGACATGATAAAGCATGATACTTAGTCCAATTTCTCAAATTAGAGTAACATACCATGAGATTAGTCATTGAGGTGATCAAATTGGGTCATCAACACACTCAAGTACTGTGATCAAAATAAATTAAGTGAGATGGGCCTCTTGAAGAGAGGGAAAGTGTATAATATATGGAGAAGAAACCCATGTTGTCAAATCCTCCCCTCCTTAAAAGAAAAATTCATCCTCAAAATTCGTCCAAGATCATAGTTAAGAGTCAAAGTCAAAATTAATTGAGTCTAGGTATCCAACCATTATCGTCAAGACATTCCCCACAATAGGATGCAAACTTAGGTTATCATTGTAATGGGTGTAATCATCTTGATTATAAACATATTACTTAGTATTCCATCATATTATGACATCATTGAGGTTGTCTGATCCCTTAGTATCCCTACATTAGGGTTTTTGTCCACATCTTCGCATGAGACCAAGGTGCATTATCAAAATCGTTATTATCAATTTTCAAGAAAACATGTTCACAAACATGACTTCCAAATGAGAACCCCATTGAACGTGTATATGTCATCATTATACTAGATTGCAAGCATGTTTTAATTTTTACCCAAAATTCTACTAACTATCCCCAATTAGGGTCATTCTTTTCTCATTTTTGGATCTGAAATCAAGCAATTTATTCATCATCCTTATTTGAGTTTAGACTAAAGAGTAGTGTCATATTGAGTTTATCATTTTTCATTTTTGGGTATGAAATGAAGCATTGTATTCTTGATCATTCATGCTAACATCTTGATGCATCATCATACTTCATGATTTCTAACTTACATCTTCCATGTAAGGGGTAGTTTCATATTAGGTCTAGCTGATAAGAGAGATTATTGTACAAATATCAAGTTTTAACGTGAGATATTTGATGTGTCAAATATCATTTGAGGAAGAACACTATCATCAACATCGAGGTTTCTCATATATCTCACTTGTATATCAAACGAGCTCCAAAACATCAAGATACTCAAAGGAAGACTTGTCTATGTCTAGTAAAAACATGATAACCACCAATATATACCCATACCAAACTTTTACCCTGTAAACAAATGAGAGAAACCACTAGATTCCTTTACATCAAGCCACTAACCTGAATACAAGGTTCATCATGGAGATTCACACATCATGTACATCATCTTAGGGTCTTGGGACATCTCCCTCACTTATATAGCAAACATCATTTATTCAAATGCCCTTTCTCTAGGGTTAGATCTTTTCATAGAAAATCTAGGGTTCAATATTATCAAGGGAACCACACACTAGGTGCATCAACTCATATACTTAGAAGTAATCTATCTAGGAACTCATAAACATGTATTTCATCGTGCATATTTTTCAATATTTCACATATTATGGAGTTTAAGCACTCTGACCTTCTCCCGTGGCGAGTTGACTCATATCAAGGACTCACCCTTTTCACATGTCTCATGCTAGAGGTCATCATCTATAAAGAGATTGAGGCCCGTATTAGTCTCAAACCATATATCACATATCATATCTTGTCATGTACAAGACTAGAACAAGCAAGTATGTCAACCCACTAGCTATGTTTAGCACATCAACCAAGTCATATATACCATACATGACACTAGATTAGCTAGGGTTGCATGGATAGACTCATCTCATATCCTCAAACAAAACTTTAATCATCTTAAAACATCTCATATCATCACATTTACATCATCATCATTGTCATCATCATTATCCTCCTCCTCCTCCTCCTCCTCATCATCATCATAGGTCATCAAGGTTACTTACTTACCTAACCATTATCATGGCTTTAGACAACTCTAGAGACTACAACTATCATCTAAACTCTCTCATCTAGACTTGATGTTACATCTATTTCTCTTAGGGTACATGGACACTCAACACCTTTCTACGTGTGGTAACATTTTTCATATATACATATAATAATACTCGAAATAAGTTTTCTCCTACGTTGAAACATGCGAAAAAAACCGCCATGCTCCATTCGAATAAAACCAAAACCAAAAGTAAGTTACCACACTCATTAGGTAGTCTAGTACCATGATACCTAGAGAACTATAAAGAACATAATCCACACCCGTGTAGCTACCCTAAGAACATGTCATGAACATATGTCTAGGGTTGGGATAAGATCTCACTTTTCTCACCCTCCTGAACCCACATCCCATACTACAGGTGTTACAACCCCAATTTTTGGGATCATTTGGTGAGAAATGCAATTTCTCATATTAAAGATAATTTAAAAAAGAATGGTATAATTTGTTTTGAATTCATGGATTTTGTTTACAATAGCCTTGATGTTTGTGTTGTGGGCTTTATTGGCTATTGGGTCCAATAACAAGGAAATAACAAGGAAATTCAATTAGTGAATGGATGATTGAATTTTTATGAAAAGAAATATGTAGAAACCTCTAGAAGGCACATCCAAAGAGGATTTCGTGCCTCTTTGGTTCCTTTGGGTTCCAAGGAGTCCAAAGTTGCAAAAAGAAAGCAATGAGAAAAGGGAGGATTAATTAAGTATTTCTTTATTAAGAAATAAATTGAAAATAATGATAAAATGTGGAAAATGAGCGGAAAGAGGCATAAATAAGATTTCTTGGGGAAATTTCGTATCCCAAGGATTACTAATGATAAAAGGAATACCAATGAGGAAAATAAAAGAGAAATAAAAAGAAATCCTCAAAAGGAGGTATTTAAATGAGAAATAAACAAGATAATGTGAAATAATGCATAATGATGCATCTAGAAGGATAATGAGTATTCAATAAAAAGAATTTCTAAATAATGGAATGTCTTGGGATCCAAGGAGTCCCAATAAAGACGAAAGAAAGAGAAAATACTAAAAAGGCAAAATAAGAGGATAATGTGTTGCATTATTAAAGAATTATGTAATATTGATTTAAAGGAAGAATTTCCAACTCAAGGAGGTATATAATTTCGTGCCAACACAAGTACAAGTAAGATAATGGGAATAATCTTCGAAATCCTAACATCAAAAGGAGAAAGAATACTAAAGAGATATGACAGAGAGAGAGAGAGCTTGCTTTTTGTAAAGGAATCAAATTCCTAATAGGAAAGGGATATCATCTCTTCGTGAGCAAGCATCATAGTATGTTGTTACCCTTATATATATGGAGAGGGAGCCTGGACTGAGTCTGAGGAAGGGATTCCACTTACCCTCCTTGCTTCTTGCTTCTTCTTCTTCCTAACCCTAACCAAGAGAAAGCATGTTACCCCAGAGAAACCAGGCGTCATGGGAAGGTTATAATGGAGATCTGACGATTCCACGACTCCACATAAGGGCGTGGTCGTCTTCCCCGTGCTCTGAAGCCTGTGCACGGCCGTGGTCTAGCTGCAGGTCGGCTCTGTGTTGCGGAACCAAACCAGCCTGAACCAGCGCCCTACCTGCGACCCAATGGGTAGCTTCCTGTGCGCAGAGGGAAGGCGGAGACGGGGCACAAAGTTCCGTTGAGCTTCCAGCCTGGGAGGAGGGGAAACAACCCCGCGACTAGCTGCTACTGCCGACCGCCTAGGGTTCCCAAGCTGGGAGACGACGGAGGAAGTTTTGGACCGTCTTACCCCTCAGGGTATTCAAAAGCCAACAACTTACGCAAGGGTAAAGGAGTAATTCGGTTATGTTTCCAAACCAGCAAACATTGCATGGTAAAGGATGTCGTGGCGCCATTTGATTGGCCGAGAGGTAATTGTCTTGTAAAAATTATATCTTGCTATTCGTAACTCTGATCAAGACAAATTATATATATTTTTTGATCATAAAAATGCAAGGAACCCATTAAAAATAGTTTTATAGTTTGAATCTGATCATAGTTCAAAACGTAGTGTAAATTATCATCTTTAATGAATTAAAGATTAAGGAACCCTATTTTGAAATAAATAAAGTGTTTAATAGGGTTTAATGGATCATTAGAGTTGATGTTAACCTGTTAAATATAAAAAGGTACATTATGTTAAAAAAGGAAGAACTTTGCACATGATTAGTCTAATTTAGAGTTTATGTGCTTAAATGTGCTTGAAATTGGAAAAGTACATAAAGTTATCATCTTTAATGATTTAATTAAGGAAAAACCCTTAGATTTGATGATAGATGGACTTAATAACATTATTTTGATAATTCCAGCTGATATTAACCTATTGTTAATAAAAGTGAAAATAGGATCTAAAAAGATGATCTTTTTTTATATAATTGGCTTAATTTAGGGTTTAGTGTATGAGTATGCATTAATGAGTTTGAAAACCCTAATTTAGGAGAATATGTCTTTTAATTGGTTTAATTGATCAAATCCATGAATAAATAGGGATGTGATGATCCTAAGTCAATTTGGGTATAAAAGACTATTAAAATAGATAGTTGAGCAATTAAGGTTCATATAAATGGAAAAGAGTATTTTAGGGTTTGTTGAGCTAAAATGGATAAAGTTTGAGAAATTGATCTAAGAAACCCTAATGAATATTAATGAAACCTTAATGCCAATTAGAAACCCTAGAAAGAGAATCCAAGTGGATAAAGTAGATCCTTGATAAAGTGTGTAATAAATAGAGTACATATTCTTTTCAGGAATTATGTGATGATTGAGTTACTTGCTTGGATCTGTTGATTGGCTTGATTGTGTATACATGAAGTATATGTTGAATAATCTACATGACTCATCAAATCAGGTATGTGGTTAATTATGAATAATCGCTTTAGTTTTCTGATGGATTCCCAGATGTTTAATCACATTGAATGCAACTAAACTGTTGGATGTTTATTTATTTCATGCAACTATAAAGTGACTATGATTATCACTATAAATGTGCATATATAACTGGCTAGATCCGGCTCCACCTCTGTTGCTTTAAAAAGGTTAAGAAAGGGGTATTCCTAGAGCAAGGTCTAGGTTACCGTGAGTTAGAAATTGGGCTACCTATGTGTAGTGCCATGATACTCTTTAGCGTACCCCGAGTAAAGGAGTGGTCTACCTATGAGTAGTTCCATGTGACTCAACCCTAGAAACTGGTTCACTTGATAGGTGGATCATGAGGGGTTTAATGGGGACAACACAGAGGATAGGGCACCCTTGGATCGTGGAGTTATATCTAAAATGTAATCTTCGTTGTTAAATGTTTAATTGAATGATTACATTGTTAACATACTTGCATGATTATTGTTTCCCCCACATACCAGCTTCGGCTGACCGACGTTTTGTTTATCGGCGTTTTAGGTACAAGCCAAAAAGGACAAATAGTAAAATGTCATATTGTGAAATACATGAAGTTAAATACAAGGAGGATTAGTTAGAGTAGAATCCTTAAGTGGATAGAAGTTTAGAGATCCAAGTTTTCAGAAAGGTATGCAAACATTTATTTTTTTTTCTTACAGCTTTCAGTATAGTATGTTAAAATTTGATAATTATTCTTGGTTAATTGTCGAACCTTTGATCTGGAAGTCATGGGTGCGGCTTCGACCTCTCGGTCTCCCTTAAATGGGGGTTATCGGGAGGTAGAGTTGTAACATTTGGTATCAGAGCGTAGGTTCTTCATTTAACCATTAATAATTATTAAATTTTACAAACTCCATAGAACCCAAGGGAGTTATTAGAGGATTATCCGAAAGACGGAGGTGTCTAGAAAAGGATCACAACTGGGGGCTGGCAAAATTTTCCTCCGCACCGCTAGTCGGAATATGAGGACTCCCAGATCTGTGTGAATGCCTGGACAAAGTCTTAGGGTATGAATCGAAATAAGATACCTTTAGGACTTCTCATCTTATTCATCCATTCTCACCACAAAATTCTGATAAGGACCTAAAGGATTAGGATTTACTTTCTTCTCCTCACCCTCTTGAGGTATGGGTAAGGTTAATAAGGTCTAAGGAATCCTCCATCAAATTAATGAAAAGCATGTAAATAAGATGTCATGGACATAAGCTTAATAGATTAAGCGCAACTAAAGAATAGATACATGCTTAGGTCGTATGACATAAGTTGTCATGTCCTCAGAAGAGACCTGAGGCTAGACCTTCTTGTCTGGAGGAAAAGTTAGTCTTGGAGATAGAGATCTCCATTGCAAGTAGAGACCTGGCACATCCTCTGAGAATGATGCTAACCCTAACCCTAAGTGAAGGTTAAAGAGAGATGAGTTGGACCAGGTGTTCGAAAGGACATGCCTTTGGGATGCCATATGATCCATGGGTGACCTAGCACCTTTGGCAACCCAACCCTGGGAAGGGTCGTGCATGTTAGGGTAAATGATAGCTCCTTAGATGATGGGGTTAGTGAAGGACCATAGAAACCCTATGGGCTTGTGCAAGTAGGGCATAGATGGCACCTAAGACACGTCATAGTGCTGACAGTAGGATGAAACCCTGGATAAGGAATTATGATGAAGTATAAAGGGTTATGGATGAACTTGAGCAACCTTAAGTTCGAACCTAGGCTTCACCCATGTAGAGCATGCTTTTGAGGTTGATCCTTCATGAAGAAAGGACCTCTAATGGTGAGGTTGGATGTGGGGTTAGCTCTAGAGAGAGAACGAAACCCAGCAATAAGGTTGGAAGCCTAAAACCCTGAATAATGGATGATAATGGTTGCCTCATGATCGATCCCTGAAAGTTGATGATAACTTGGTTGCCTTTAGAGGGACCAAACCCTAGAGAAAAGATGGAGCTTCTGGTACCTACGTGCTTATGGTATAGGTTTTTACCTTCCGAGGTAGGAAGAAGAGTTTCTTAGACCTAGAAAGGTTTAGTAGCAGGTTATGAGGCCTTGTACCTTGTTGGTTGTCCTTATAGATGACCCAACTCTAAGTGTTGCTTGAGTGGAAAGATGATAAGGAGTGCATGTCATGCCTTTTTCATGCTTGGTTCGTAGTTAAGAGACAGAGCATGCAGTGAACCTAGGGTTCCTAGGTATAAGAGGGGAAGTGGTGTACCTAAGGCTCATGATGAGAAGTTGAGTTCCTATAGAAGCGAGCATGGTACTCCTCATGTATAGAGGAAAAGAGAAGCCCCTTAAGTTTAAGGTGTGTTTGATGAACCACTCACAGCTAGGTTGATGATAAAGAAAGGTATGATCTTGATCCAACATTGAGGAAAGAAGACAAGTATGAACTAGCATGGTTCAGTAGGTGATCTACTTGTACCTTAATAGCCTGGTAGGGTTAAGTAGGCTCATGTGGATGTAAACCCTAGACCTAAGAGCTTTTGTGACCTTGTTGTAAAGAGATAGTTTTCCTCCCATCCTGGGAGAGGGACCCCTTTGGTAGGGTGTATATCAGTTTTTTTGGTTTAAGGTAACCTGAAGAGGTCTCACAGGATCTTGAGAAGTTAAGTGAAAAGTACATGGTATGAGAATGAGCATGTAGACCAATAGATATCCATCTCTAATTGCATATGAATGTGTTACCATGGAAGTAACCAGTATGGGGCTTGACCAAGGTAGGCAGGTTGCCATGAAAGGATGAGAGCCAGCCCATGAATGTGGAAAGAGAGATGATGAAGACTTGGTTAAGGTTCTAAGTGAACATGTACTATAATGGTGAATCCTAAGTCTATCCTAGGGACAAGTAGGGATAAGACCGATGAAAGTAGGAGTTGTTGGGTTTTAGGGGAGACAGAGAAGGCAGCGGAAACAAAAAAAATTTCTCCCCCAACCCATACCGAGGAAACGCGTCAACGTCTATATAATAGGAAAGGATGGTTTGTGGAATCATACCTTGTCCCGAGGCTTGCTCGGCGACAATACCTCGCGCAATGCGCAATCTTCAACTCCGGACTTCAACGGCGTCTGTGCAGCTCCTGGTCGCACCAGGACTGACAACTCCTACTCGAACCAGACTGTCAGATGACAGTTGTCCTCCTAAGCGACAGTGTCCTCCCGCCTCCGTAGTAGTCCACACGGACCACCTGGAACTCCACACTCCTTGTCCCAAAAGGAAGTGGAAGGAGTCGCACCCTCCTGTTGGCGTACTAGTCGCCAACACGCTCTCCTGCCTCCTGTTGCAACTGCAGTTGTCCTTCCCTTGCTGCACCTCCCTTTTGCAGGAAGCACTTGCTCGGGCTCTCTCACGGTTACCAAAACCAGAGAGAACGACAACTTGCAGAGCCACTGGTTGCACTGAGCTATGTTTTTGAGAAGCCCCCAATACCCCTATATATATAGGAGAGTCATGGGACATGGTTCTCCATCCCGAGCAATGCGGCACTAAAAGCAGGAGTAGAAGGGTTCGGGATTTTCCACAAAAAACAACCATCTCGCAACCTGAACTAATCGGTTCACTGCTGAACCGATCGGTTCGGCCATTGAGCCGATCGGTTGGACCTGAGCCGACCGTTTGGGGCACTCCAACCGATCGGTTGGTGCCCTGAACCGATCGGTTCATGGTCCTAATCCGGCTCAAAAAGACTTTCCTTTTTTCTTTCCCAATTGGTATCGAATACCAATATTATTCCCAATCGAATTGGGCAATTTGAAACGAAAGCAAAATTCTCACCAATCCTACTTTCCCAAGTTGCTCGATTGCACCAGTTGAACCGATAGGTTTAACACTTGAACCGGTCATTTCACTCTGTGCATGAGCCGATCGGTTCAACAATTGAACCGACCAGTTCAGCAACCTCAGCCGACTGGTTCATCACATGAACCGATCAGTTGGGAATGCAGGTTGTGCAGAATCAAGAAAATGCGATTTCAATCAAACCGATACTCCAATCAATGCGTCCAACACCTTGAACCATACGATATTCAGCGATCGACTGATTGAGTGTTTAATTGAACTACTAAACTCCATTAGTAATCAATCTAAACATTGTTGTGTGGACAAAACTCCTCTTCCAGGTTAAATCCTATGTGTGTGACCCTGCAGGTCCATTTCACGTTGGCGGTGAAAGTCCATAACACTTATGACTTCACAAGCAAAGAGCGGAGCCTAGTCTCACATCAGTGCTACCCAAGTGAAAGTAGAAAGTTGGAGAACAACTTTCATCCTACAATCCATGAATGGTGTTACAACGAGTGTATAATTCCCTTGTCACTGATATCCGGAATGAACTCGAGGCATGGAACAGTCATCCTGTCAACGTTCATTCACTTCCTTGATCTCAGAGTAGACTGGAAGAGATATGTATGACATCAGTACCACATACTGATTCACACATGCGTGCATGCCTTTCTCAATCCTACTCATCAAGTGGCCATCGATATCATACTCCCTCAAGAGGGACAAATCCCATATCTATCACTCACCCCTCAAAAGCCCCATCTGTCAAAGCCACCCAATCATCACCTTTATAACAACCCATGTTTCAGGATTGCGTTTGATGATGTCAAAGTGTGCCCAACGACATGTGTTGAGTGTAGTAATTTCAGGTCTAATAATCACACTCACCACCATCACTGTGAGTACTGACTGTGACTACCATCTCATGGTTCCATGTGTCAAACTCACGGTGGGTCTGTCCGGGACCTTGTTCTCTAACAAGTACCTATGTGTTTGGTTTGATATCTCTATATCATGACTAATGAGATTCTGTCATCAACCAACACCACAATCTAGTCTTGTGTGTCATTGTTGTCTATCTACCTTCCACAATGACATCTGACTAGGGACATAACAAGAATGTACAAACTCTTAGCATCCGTATGATCTCATCGTTCAGGTCCTCAACCTGAAAGCATACGTCATTGAGTGCTGTCATTCTCTAGACATTCAATCTATTCTATCACTATCTCATATGACTGAACCAGAAAGAATTCGAAGCTTGCCTTTGATGTTTATCAAATCAATCTTAATGTATCCCACCAATCATCATATGATTGGCTCTCAGGGCATACATACCAACAGACTCCCACTTGCACTGCGAGCCAATCACCCTTGAATCATATTCATAGTGATCTTCAAACATGTCCCACATGTTACTGTTCTCTTAGTGCAAACATAGTGAGTAATGGCAACACCTTGCCAAAGTCTGTATAAATTGCATGTCTCTCATCTCTTCGCTATACGTCACACGTATGAGATGGAGTTGCCGTAATATGCGATCTAGTATTCCTTTGCTAACCTTTAGCCACATTGCATGATCAAGGATTCCAAACTTGTCATCAATGAGCGGAATATAAGTTCATCTTATGAACTTCCAGATCCATATAGTATCTACTACTGTTCTCCAACACATAGATACTCGACATTTCCCATTTTCAAATGTCTTTATTGGAACATTTCCTATTATCAACAACCTTTCACTTTTATACATCTTATGTATATTTTGCGATTAATTTTCTGTCCTTTCAGAAGTTCGCATCAATGTAACTCTTTACATCGAACTCTTCCTTATCTCCATAGAACTAGTACTTCACAAGCACTTATCAAGTTCTCATGGTATTCCAGTAACCCTTACTGGAAATAGACAGACATCCACTCGTCATGTCACACATACAAGTTATCAGGATGAGCACATCATATTGCCATGTCCTACATACAAGATGATGAATGCATTTTATTCTTGCCATGTCATACATGCAAGACAATGGGATGATTACATACATGATAGATCCATATCTATTCTTAGTGTTCCCATTCTTCATAAGAATTGGACACTTGGCCTTGGGATACTAACTCCATGTAACATGGACAAGTTTTCTCCCACTGAATCTGTGCATACTGAACATTTCAGTACAGATTTCCAATGTATGCTCTCTCTTTCCAGGTCAAGAGATTTTCCGAGAACTATCTCTATAGATCTCTATTCCTATCACATAGGAAACATCTCTATCTTCCTTAAAGATAATTTCCACTTTTGGATTTCCATTGTAGAACAATTCCATCTCACATCAATATGTGGAATCTGAATACGCTCCCACTAAATCACAGATCCCTTCTTTATCTTTGACATACCAGTCAAACCCTTTGACTATATTATCAAAGTAAAGATCCAATTTTGAGTTGCTTGTACTCAATCAATCACATTGATTAGTCCATTGTAACTTATAGAATTCATTTGCATTGGTGGATTCATAAACCTTATAGGCTGTGTCACGTACACATCCTTGTCTTATTCCTCATAGGAATGCGGTTTTAGTATCCATATGCCAAATGTCTTAGTCATTAAGTTGCAATCAACAAGCATCATTCTTCTCAAAATGTTATCCATGTGTCTTAACACTTAAGACTCATCTGCACTTATGGATATGATCGAATGAGTGCTACCATCAAGGTCATACCTTATGGTTCACATGGAAGTCATTTAGGATGTAATGGTTTTAAACCATAACTCAAGATTCGGTTCCTCATATTCATCTTGATAGTTGACTCATCACATGAACAACTCATCACATAGATAATTGAGGTGTATCTGTTAAAGATATAAGAACTCACAACCCTTGTGATTCTTAATTTCTTTTATTAGTGTGGGCTATTCATTTATTAAGAAGAATTCAATTATTTGATAATCATTCTCTAACTCCTTAGAGTATGATTCCTTCTTGATTCAGACATCACCATGCCTTAATCATGAGTTCACTATGATACACTATCATAATCACTCATAAGGATCTCAAACATTTGGTCCAAGTATTTCATTCATTGATCTCATCAAGAATTAATACTTTACCAAATTTGTACTTCATCTATGATAGTCTTGAACATTTCAAGATATTCATATTGGTATTTCTCTAAACACCATTTGAAGTATTAGCATTTATTCCAATAGGTATGTAAATACATCACATGTATTATACCTAATAGGATAATCATTCTCCCACTACATTAGTGAAGATTGATTAATCATGTCCAAGATATTCATGTCCCTTACTGGTTCTCTAACCAAAAGAGTCTAGTTTTATCCATCACATGGAAACTAGAATTGAATTTCTCATGATTAATGCTAATTAGATTGTTTGAGTTATCTATAACTTTTAGGTA
Source organism: Alisma plantago-aquatica (assembly GCA_963693085.1). Classification (NCBI taxonomy): domain Eukaryota; kingdom Viridiplantae; phylum Streptophyta; class Magnoliopsida; order Alismatales; family Alismataceae; genus Alisma; species Alisma plantago-aquatica. The sequence goes on from OY856409.1 coordinate 1,514,822,742, forward strand.
TCGTCTTATCTTATGCATATCAAATATCACAAGATAAATAAGGCATTGCCACAAAGATCACATCTTTATAAATTGAAACATCTCTTTATTAATTTGCCATCATTGTCATACAATATGCAAAAATAAAGTGTTTCTATCTATTGGAAAGTATGAAATAGCAGTTCATAACTGTATTACATGCCTCATTGGCTGAAAATAAACTAAAGTATTCCTATCTATTAAAGGCAACACTTGCCCCAAGTAAGAATGCTTTACACTTTACATCTTGATATCATATATCTCAAAAGTGTTACAAGTTTACTTTCATGACACCTTTAAGTAGAGGCTTCAGTCGCCTCCTTCTTCTTTTGTTCTTCCAGGTAGAAAGGACAATTCCTTTTCCAATGTCCTGGCTTTTGACAATGGTGGCAATTTCCTTTCTTGGTCACGCCTCCCTTGGCCTTGAGAGCTGAAGATGGCTTGGACTCCTGGCTAGCTTCAGAACCTTTCTTAGCTTTGCCCTTGCCCTTGCGCTTGGACTTGCCTTTCTTGCTCGTGATCACCATCACAGCTTTAGGCTTGTCCTTCTTCATCTGTAACTCGGCTGTCCTCAACATGCCCAACAACTCTGACAGTGGCCTATCAAAGTTGTTCATGTTGTAGTTCATCACAAACTGACTGTAAGATTCTGGCAACGATTGCAGTATCACGTCAGTAGCCAACTCTTGGCTCAGTGGAAATCCCAGTCTCTGCAGGTTCTCCACATACCCAATCATCTTGAGTGTGTGAGGACCAACTGGAACTCCTTCTGTCATGACGCACTTGAACAACGCCCTAGAAACATTGTACCTCTCTTGTCGTGCCTGATCTTCATACATGTTCCTGAGATGCAGAATCATCTCTATGACACCCATGTTCTCATGTTGCCTCTGCAACTCATGGTTCATTGAACATAGCATTAAGCACTTTGCATCAATGGCATCATCAGAATGCTTCTTGTAAGCATCCCTTTTTGTCTTTGGTGCATTAGGAGCGGGTTCCTCTGGAATTGGAGTATCTAGGACATAGAGATTATGCTCTTGAGTGAGAACAATTCTCAATGTCTGATACCAGTCGTGGAAGTTTGTCCCATTTAGCTTGTCCTTGTCAAGGACCGATCGCAAAGAAAAGTTGTTGTTGTTTGTTGCCATTTGAACTACAAAAGGAAAATATGCAATTTTAGTCCAAAACTCATTTTGACTTATTTGATTGATTCGAAAGTTTGACGATATAATTAGGCCTTTAATTAATTATCGCTCCCACTATTTTACTTCAAATTGATAGCCCTCACCATCAATTCGGAAGATTGCAGCGTACAACCTTCTAGTGGGTAAGATCCTGAAATCCTCTAAGTCATGGACCAGCTTAGGCTATCACCCACAACATAGATCTCTCAGGTAGGCAACTTTTGCCAATTGCATCATATGCAACTCTTGATAAGATGTCATATACAACTCCTTGCAATGATCATCTCCATGCCTCAAGGCACTAGATCCTATCTAGGTCACCTTGTTAAGTCCGACCCAAAGCAAATACGATGAATATGCACCCTGCTTGGGCAGACCCACACATTCATCCTTCACGCTTCCATGAGATAGACGGTGCACCACGCTTGGGCGTGCCCACACTTGGTCGATCAAGCTTTTCACGTGTGTCACATTTGGAAGGCATCTAAAACTTAATATTTAATGAGGGATTTGGTTTTATATACATATACATATCCAATCACCACAATACATAGTATGTATCATATACATGCTATATCCCACAGAAAACATGCACAAACGATAAAAAGTGATGATTATGGCCATCCTAATGTGATTCCTCGAGCCAAGAGGAATCACGGTCATCTAGGTCTACATCACATGCAACCTGTCCAAGATGAAATCTGTGCCTTTTCCTTCCGAGTTGATCAACTCATCACATGAATGATCTGTACTCTCCATCCAGTCGTCTGGGTGCCACCAGCCGATCGGTTGGCTCCTCCAACCGATCGGTTCGCCTAGTCGTCGTGCATCTCGTCATGTCCGCCACCCGCTCATCTCGCTCCTCGAACTGGTCATCAACCGATCGGTTCACTCCTTGAACCGACCGTCTGAGCAATCGTCTTGATGTCTGCCGGTCTTTGACATAACAGGAAATAAAATCCTATTCTATTTATTACATTGCTTTAAAAGGGAAACCCCAATTTACATTCGAGGGGAGCAAAGGTAGGAAAGAATCTCGAATTATTTCGAGTTACATCAGGAATAAGAGAGGGAAGATCGGTGCGCAGACCGAGATGCAAGCAACCACACACAACCAATCACAGATAGGGGTTTATTGGCCACAATCACGCTACACACATCCACCACAAAACTCATTTAAGGGCGACGCGTATCGAGTGCATTAATAATACATATCATATATGTAATTAGGGATTTGTGGATTTAGGATTGGACATGCATAAAGCCGATATTATTCGCATCGCATGCAATAAATAAAGGCGACAAACCAAAATCGATCATATCGATATTCCTAAAATATAGAGCAGTTGACGTGGCTCTGATACCACTGTTGGGTTTTAGGGGAGACAGAGAAGGCAGCGGAAACAAAATAAATTTCTCCCCCAACCCATACCGAGGAAACACGTCAACGTCTATATAATAGGAAAGGATGGTTTGTGGAATCATACCTTGTCCCGAGGCTTGCTCGGTGACAATACCTCGCGCAATGTGCGGTCTTCAACTCCGCACTTCGACGGCAGCTCCTGGTCGCACCGGGACTGACAACTCCTACTCGAACCGGACTGTCAGATGACAGTTGTCCTCCTAAGCGGTAGTGTCCTCCCGCCTCTGTAGTAGTCCACACGGACCACCTGGAACTCCACACTCCTTGTCCCACAAGGAAGTGGAAGGAGTCGCACCCTCCTGTTGACGTACTAGTCGCCAACACGCTCTCCTGCCTCCTGTTGCAACTGCAGTTGCCCTTCCCTTGATGCACCTCCCTTTTGCGGGAAGCACTTGCTCGGGATCTCTCACGGTTACCAAAACCAGAGAGAACGACAACTTGCAGAGCAATTGGTTGCACTGAGTTGTGTTTTTGAGAAGCCCCCAATACTCCTATATATAGGAGAGTCATGGGACATGGTTCTCCATCCTGGGCAATGCGGGACTAAAAGCAGGAGTAGAAGGGTTCGGGATTTTCCACAAAAAGCAACCATCTCGCAACCTGAACTGATTGGTTCACTGTTGAACCGATCGGTTCGGCCATTGAGCCGATCGGTTGGACCTGAGCCGACCGTTTGGGGCACTCCAACCGATCGGTTGGTGCCCTGAACCGATCGGTTCATGGTCCTAATCCAGCTCAAAAAGACTTTCCTTTTTTCTTTCCCAATTGCTATCGAATACCAATATTATTCCCAATCGAATTGGGCAATTTGAAATGAAAGGAAAATTCTCACCAATCCTACTTTCCCAAGTTGCTCGATTGCACCAGTTGAACCGATCAGTTCAACACTTGAACCGGTCATTTCACTCTGTGCATGAGCTGATCGGTTCAACAATTGAACCGACCGGTTCAGCAACCTCAGCCGACCGGTTCATCACATGAACCGATCGGTTGGGAATGCAGGTTGTGCAGAATCAGTCAAATGTGATTTCAATCAATCTGATACTCCAATCAATGCGTCAAACACCTTGAACCATACGATATTCAGCCATCGACTGATTGAGTGTTTAATTGAACTACTAAACTCCTTTAGTAATCAATCTAAACATTGCTTTGTGGACAAAACTCCTCTTCCAGGTTAAATCCTATCTGTGTGACCATGCAGGTCCATTTCACGTTGGCAGTGAAAGTCCATAACACTTATGACTTCACAAGCAAAGAGTGGTGCCTAGTCACACATCAGTGCTACCCAAGTGAAAGTAGAAAGTTGGAGAACAACTTTCATCCTACAATCCGTGAATGGTGTTACAACGAGTGTATAATTCCTTTGTCACTAATATCCCGAATGAATCGAGGCATGGAACAGTCATCCTGTCAACGTTCATTCACTTCCTTGATCTTAGAGTAGACTGGAAGAGATATGTATGCCATCAATATCACATACTAATCCACACATGCGTGCACGCCTTTCTCAATCCTACTCATCAAGTGGCCATGGATATCATAATCCCTCAGGAGGGACAAATCCCATATCTATCACTCACCCCTCAAAAGCCCCATGTGTCAAAGCCACCCAATCATCACCTTTATAACAACCCATGTTTCAGGATTGCGTTTGATGATGTCAAAGTGTGCCCAACGACATGTGTTGAGTGTAGTGATTTCAGGTCTAAGAATCAGACTCACCACCATCACTGTGAGTACTGACTGTGACTACCATCTCATGGTTCCATGTGTCAAACTCACGGTGGGTCTGTCTGGTACCTTGTTCTCTAACAAGTACCTATGTGTTTGGTTTGATATCTCTATATCATGACTAATGAGATTCTGTCATCAACCAACACCACAATCTAGTCTTGTGTGTCATTGTTGTCTATCTACCTTCCACAATGACATCCGACTAGGGACATAACAAGAATGTACAAACTCTTAGCATCCGTATGATCTCACCGTTCAGGTCCTCAACCTGAAAGCATATGTCATTGAGTACTGTCATTCTCTAGACATTCAATATGTTCTATCACTATCTCATATGACTGAACCAGAAAGAATTGGAAGCTTGCCTTTGATGTTTATCAAATCAAATTTAATGTATCCCACCAATCATCATATGATTGGCTCTCAGGGCATACATACCAACAGGAGTTGTCTAATTCCCCAGTTGCACATGACCATAGGGTCGGGAAGTAACAACTATCATTGTATGAGGACCATGGGTTAGGAGATTGATCACCTTCATGAACTCATGGGACCCAAAGGGCAGATGATTAGGGCACTCTCTTGATGCATGAGGGAATAGGGATGACCCCAAAAGTTCTGGCACCCTATAGACCTAGAGGAGATGCCCACGGGATGTGTGTAAACCTCAGTAGGTTCAAGACTAGTTTGATATCATGATGTCTGTGATGTAGAGACATATGTGGCACGTTGTAACTTAGATGTAAAGGTGTATTGGTAAGGTGGGATGTACCATCTCTACTCTTGGAACAGGAAGAACTCTTTATTTGGACTGCAGCCAAATGCTTATTTCCTCTTGTTATGGGAGTGAGAGATAGGACATTACACATGCCATACACTAAGGATAAGAGATGATGTAGGTTGGAACGTTGCCATGAGAAATAGGGATAGAGAAGATAACCTACCCTAGTAAAGTGAACGATACATGGATGGTTTGCAAACACTAAGAGGATTGAGGTAGTCCCCTTATGAGGAAGTTTCTATCATGAGCTATGTAGAACTTACAAGTTATACCAGGTTGAGTTTGATGATGAAATCAGAGAGTGTTCTTAATTGAAGATAGACATAGAGTTTGAGGTGAGATGATAAGTGAAATACATGGAAGTGTATGTCTTCAACGTTAACTAATACCTAAGGATGTGAAGTGGTAATGGATGCTCTGGTTGAGATACATCTGACTTGTTTGACTAGAAGCTAGGAGAGGTTGTTTGGCTAACCCTAAGTTCGAAAGGGAGAGGTGTTTGGATTACACTCAGATGTAATAAGATACTTTGAAAAATTAAGGGTTGTTTGGTTAGCCAGTCTAGTCCTTGATGCAATGAAAGGATGGTGGTAAAACCTTAGATGCACTTCTTTGGAAGAGGAGGTGATGAAACCCCGACTAGAGTGGTATAGGGTTTCGGAGGAATCAATATTGAAGAATCATGACATTCAGGAAATCATGATTGAAGATCACCATACACCGTGGTAAATGGCAATAGCACTTTGGATGCTTAAGATGAAGTTGCATGTGGTTAATGGTCATGCAAGCTAGGAGGTAAAGGACGAACCCCAGTAACCCCGGGTATCAATATAGAGGATAAAAGAGTCCCTGAGAGGGAATGGGAGTTCATCACTATGGATGTTGTGATAGGTCTCCCCTAGACCAAGGAAGGTCGAGATGCAATATGGGTTATGGTAGATCGCCTTACCTAGGTGACATGAGAAAGAAAGAGTTCTGTTAAGGGACAGATCTGGTTGAACTATCCATGAGAGAGATGGTCGAACTACACCACGATGTGAGTTCAAAGGATCTTGAGTTTGACCTAGAGGTTCACTTCCATAAAGTGGATGTAGGTACATGAAGAACTCAATGTTAGTATAGTTTATCACCCCTAACTATGGTTAGTATGATCCAGACTAAAGGGTCTGATGAGGGCATGTGTGCTCGTTCAGGGTGATATCCAGAGATAGTTCTTGTCCTATGAAATATGTGACAATGACCACCATAACCAGTATCAGGTTTTATAAGAAGCTCTGTAACGGAGGTTGTGTCGGTCACCACTTCAGTAAGGTGATGTTGGTGAAAGGACCACATGATGGATTGAAAAGGACCACATGATGGTTAGAAAAGGGACCACAGTGCGTGTAGATGAAGTCACTTTGATTGTGCAAGGGATGAAAGGAGCCTAGAGACGATGAGACTCGTGAGGAGATGCAAAGTAGACTGATATACAAGTTACTGTGGAAGAATATGTGAAAATCCGACCCCTCTAAGTTATAGCTAAGAGAGCTGAGTCCCCGATGCATGGGTTCTTTTGATACGATTTGGTGGAGGAGGTTAAGATTGACCTTACCCCTCAGGATAAAGTATTGTGTGATGAGTTCCATGTGTCTGATTTAGTGCACTACATGAGGTACCCCGACCATGTGCTGAGCAATGAACCTAGTGAGCCCAAGGAAGGCTGAAATGGCCTGAGTCCACCTGTGCAGTTTATAGATGCCAGGATGAAAGAACTCAGAGAAAAGAATATGTGATGATAATGGTTCTGTGGAAGTGCCATGAGTACGGTAAAGCCAAATAGGGGCCAATGATGGACATGGAAAAGTCTTATCCTGAATTGTTTGTTTGCTTGATTGAATTTTGAGGACAAAATTCCTATAAGAGGGGAAGGATGTTACAACCCCAATTTTTGGGATCATTTGGTGAGAAATGCAATTTCTCATATTAAAGATAATTGAATAAAGAATGGTATAATTTGTTTTGAATACATGGATTTTGTTTACAATAGCCTTGATGTTTGTGTTGTGGGCTTTATTGGATATTGGGCCCAATAACAAGGAAATTCAATTAGTAAATGGATGATTGAATTTTTAAGAAAAGAAATATGTAGAAACCTCTAGAAGGCACATCCAAAGAGGATTTCGTGCCTCTTGGGTTCCTTTGGCTTCCAAGGAGTCCAAAGTTGCAAAAAGAAAGCAATGAGAAAAGGGAGGATTAATTAAGTATTTCTTTATTAAGAAATAAATTGAAAATAATGATAAAATGTGGAAAATGAGTGAAAAGAGGCATACATGAAATTTCTTGGGGAAATTTCGTATCCCAAGGATTACTAATGATAAAAGGAATACCAATGAGGAAAATAAAAGAGAAATAAAAAGAAATCCTCAAAAGGAGGTATTTAAATGAGAAATAAACAAGATAATGTGAAATAATGCATAATGATGCATCTAGAAGGATAATAAGTATTCAATAAAAATAATTTCGAAATAATGGAATGTCTTGGGATCCAAGCAGTCCCAATAAAGAGGAAAGAAAGAGAAAATACTAAAAAGGCAAAATAAGAGGATAATGTGTTGCATTATTAAAGAATTATGTAATATTGATTTAAAGGAAGAATTTCCTACTCAACGAGGTATATAATTTCGTGCCAACACAAGTACAAGTAAGATAATGGGAATAATCTTCGAAATCCTAACATCAAAAGGAGAAAGAATACTAAAGAGATATGAGAGAGAGAGAGCTTGCTTTTCATATAGGAATCAAATTCCTAATAGGAAAGGGATATCATCTCTTCGTGAGCAAGCATCATAAGATGTTGCTACCCTTATATATATGGAGAGGGGGCCTGGGCTGAGTCTGAGGAAGGGATTCCACTCACCCTCCTTGCTTCTTACTTCTTCTTCTTCCTAACCCTAACCAAGAGAAAGCATGTTATCCCAGAGCAACCAGGCATCATGGGGAGGTTATAATGGAGATCTGACGATCCCATGACTCCACGAAAGGGCGCGGTCATCTTCCCCATGCTCTGAAGCCTGTGCATGGCCGTGGTCTAGCTGTAGGTCGGCTCTGTGTTGCAGAACCAAACCAGCCTGAACCGGTGCCCTTCCTGCGACCCAATGGGTAGTTTCCTGTGCGCAGAGGGAAGGCGGAGATGGGGCGCCATGTTCCGTGGAGCTTCCAGCCTGGGAGGAGGGGAAACAACCCCGTGACCAGCTACTACTGCCGGCCGCCTAGGGTTCCCAAGCTAGGAGTGTAGGTATGTATGCCCTGAGAGCCAATCATGGGATGATTGGTGGGATACATTAAGAATGATTTAATAAACATCAAAAGAAAGCTTCCAATTCTTTCTGGGTCAGTCATATGAGATAGTGATAGAACATATTGAATGTCTAGAGAATGACAATACTCAATGACGTATGCCTTCAGGTTAAGGACCTGAACAATGAGATCATACGGATGCTAAGAGTTTGTACATTCTTATTATGTCCCTAGTCGGATGTCATTGTGGAAGGTTGATAGACAGCAATGACACACAAGACTAGATTGTGGTGTTGGTTGATGAATGAATTTCATTAGTCATGATATAGAGATATCAAACCAAACACATAGGTACTTGTTAGAGAACAAGTGTACCGGACAAACCCACCGTGAGTTTGACACATGGAACCATGACATGGTAGTCACAGTCAGTACTCACAGTGATGGTGGTGAGTGTGATTCTTTGACCTGAAATCACTACACTCAATACGTGTCGTTGGGCACACTTTGACATCATCAAACGCAGTCCTGAAACATGGGTTGTTATAAAGGTGATGATTGGTGGCTTTGACACATGGGGCTTTTGAGGGGTGAGTGATAGATATGGGATTTGTCCCTCCTGAAGGAGTTTGATATCCAAGGCCACTTGATGAGTAGTATTGATATAGGAGTTTGCACGCATGTGTGAATCAGTATGTTATATTGATGTCATACATATCTCCTTCAATCTACTCTGAGATCAAGAAAGTGAATGAAAGTTGACAGGATGATTGTTCCATGCCTCAAGTTCATTCGGGATATCAGTGACAAAGGAATTATACATTCACTGTAACACCATTCACAGATTGTAGGATGAAAGTTGTTCTCCAACTTTCTACTTTCACTTGGGTAGCAATGATGTGTGACTAGGCACCACTCTTTCCTTGTGAAGTCATAAGTGTTATGGACTTTCACTGCCAAAGTGAAATGGACCTACAAGGTCACACACATAGGATTTAACCTGGAAGAGGAGTTTTGTCCACAAGCAATGTTTAGATTGATTACTAAAGGAGTTTAGTAGTTCAATTAAACACTCAATTAATAGATAGCTCAATATCATAATTTTCAAGGTGTTCGACGCATTGATTGGAGTATCGGATTGATTGAAATCGCAATTGACTGATTCTGCACAACCTGCACTCCCAACCGATCGACTCAAGTGTTGAACCGGTCGGCTGAGGTTGTTGAACCGGTCGGCTCAAGTGTTGAGCCGATTGGATCAAGCCCAGGGTGAAACGAGCGGTTCAACTGGTGCAACCGAGCAAGTTGGGAAAGTTAGGTCGGTGAGAATTTTCCTTGTGTTTCACATGCCCAATTTGATTAGAACAAGGATTGGTATTCGATACCAATTAGAAACGAAAGAAGGAAAGTCAATCGGGAACCAACCAGGACCACAAACCGACCGGTTTAGAAGTGAACCGATCAGCTCATGGGTCCCAACCAATCGATTGGTGCTCCAACCGACCGATTCAGGTCCCCAACCGACCGGTTCACTTGTGATCCGATCGGTTCAGGTTGTGAGTTGGTTGTTTTTGTGGAAAATCTCGAACCCTTCTACTCCTGCTTTAGTCCCATATTGCCGGGGACAGAGAACCCTGTCCCATGACCCTCCTATATATATAGGGGTGTTGGGGGCTTCTCAGACAACAACTCAGTGCAACCAGTTGCTCTGCAAAGTTGTCGTTCTCTCCGGTTTTGGTAACCGAGAGAGAGCCTGAACAAGTGCTTCCCGCAAAGGGAGGTGCAACAAGGGAAGGACAACTGTAGTTGCAACTGGAGGCAGGAGAGTGTGTTGGCAACTAGTACGTCAATGGGAGGGTGCGACTCCTTCCACTTCCTTGTGGGACAAGGAGTGTGGAGTTCTAGGTGGTCCGTGTGGACTACTACAGAGGTGGGAGGACACTACCGCTTAGGAGGACAACTGTCATCTGACGGTCCGGTAGGAGGAGACGTCAGTCCCGGTGCGACCAGGAGCTGCACAGACGCTGTCTAAGACCGAAGTTGAAGACCTTGCATTGCGTGAGGTATTGTCGCCGAGCAAACCTCGGGATAAGGTATGATTCCACAAACCTTCCTTTCCTATTATATAGACATTGACACATTTCCTCGTGCTGGGTTTGGGGGAGAAAATTTTTGTTTCCGCTGCCTTATCTGCCTCCCCTAAAACCCTACAGTGGTATTAGAGCCACGTCAACTGCTCTATATTTTAGGAATATCAATATGATCGATTTTGGTTTGTCGCCTTTATTTATTGCATACATGCGAATAATATTGGCTTTATACATGTCCAATCCTAAATCCACAAATCCCAATTACATATATGATATGGATTATTAATGCACTTGATACACGTTTCCCTTAAACGAGTTTTGTGGTGGATGTGTAGCATGATTATGGCCTATAAACCCCTATCTGTGTGTGGTTGTTTGTGGTTTCTTGCATCTCGGTCTGCGCACCGATTTTCCCTCTCTTATTCCTAATGTAACTCGAAATAATTTGAGATTCTTTCCTACCTTTGCTCCCCCCGAATGTAACTCAGGGTTTCCCTTTTAAGGAAGGTAAAAATAGGATAGATTTTATTTCCTGTTATGTCGACGACCGGCGGACATCTGACGACAGCTGAAACGATCGGTTCAAGGTGTGAACCGATCGATTGACGTTCCAGACGGTTCAAGGAGAGAACCGATCAGTTGATGACCGGTTCGAGGAGCGAGACGAGCGGGTGGCAGACATGACGAGATGCACAATGACCAGGCAAACCGATCGGTTGGAGGAGCCAACCGATCGGCTGGTGGCACCCAGACGACCGGGCCATACGAGCAGTCAATCATTTGATGAGTTGATGCACTCCAAAGGCAAAGCACATAGTTCATCTTGTACAGGTTGCATGTGATGTAGACCTAGATGACCGTGATTCCTCTTGGCTCTAGGAATCACATTAGGATGGCCATAATCATCATTTTTTATCGTTTGTGCATGTTTTTTGTGGGATATAGCATGTATATGATACATATTATGTATTGTGGTGATTGGATATGTATATGTATATAAAAACCAAATCCCTCATTAAAATATTAAGTTTTAGATGCCTTCCAAATGCAACACACGTGAAAAGCTTGATCGACCAAGTGTGGGCACGCCCTAGCGTGGTGCACCGTCTATCTCGTGGAAGCGTGAAGGATGAATGTGTGGGTCTGCCCTAGCAGGGTGCATATTCATCGTGTGTTCTTTGGGTCGGACTTAACAAGCTGACCTAGATAGGATCTAGCGCCTTGAGGCATGGAGATGATCATTGCAAGGAGTTGTATATGACATGTTATCAAGAGTTGCATATGATGCAATTGGCAAAATTTTCCTACCTGAGAGATCTAAGTTGTGGGCGATCAGCCCTAGCTGAATCATGACATAGAGGATTTCAGGATCTTGCCCACTAGAAGGTTGTACGCTGCAATCTTCCGAATTGATGGTGAGGGCTATCAATTTGAAGTAAAATAGTGGGAGCGATAATTAATTAAAGGCCTAATTTTATCGTCAACATTTCAAATCAATCAAACAAGTCAAAAGAGTTTTGGACTGAAATTGCATATATTTCCTTTTGTTAAAATAAATGGTTAATCAACAATAATCACTTTATTTGCGATCGGTCTTTGAGACCAACAAATTAAATGGGAATAATTCCACGACTGGTTAGGATGAAGAGAAGTGTTCTCAAAGAGCGAAAGCTCTAAGTCCTAGTTATACCAGAACCAGATGAACTCGATCCCACCATATCAATGGCTAAAAGTATGCTTATGGAAGTATACCGAAGATGACATTGATGAGGAGTGCTTAATGTTGTGTTCTCTGAACTATGAGTTGCAGAGACAACATGAGACATATGATGTCTCCAAGACACTGTCCTAGTATGCCATGACAGAAGGAGATCCAGTAAGGTATTCACACACTCAATATGATTGGGTTTGTTGAAAAACCTAACTAAGAAGGATTCCCTCTAAGCCAATAGTTGGCTATTGGTATGATACTGCAAATGTTGCGAGGATCATACAATTCATGATAAGCTACAACATGAAAAACTTTGACAAGCGTTGACAGAGTTGTTGGACATGTTGAGGATAGTAGAGGCAAAGATGAAGAAAGACAAACCATAATCTTTCATGTGATCAAAGAAAAAGGTAATTCTTAAGGGCAAGGATAAGGGAAAAGCAAAGAAGTGTTCTGATGCTAGCCAGCAATCCAAGCCGTCTTCAGCCTCAAGGCACATGGGGAAAGGGTGTATGAGGGAATTGCCCTCTATATCTGGAAGAACAAAAGAAGATGAAGGAGGGGATGGAGATCTCCACCTAAGGTATCATGAAATGAACCGCTTCTTTATCTTAGGTATATGATACCAAGATATGGATCTATCATATATGATATGCAAGATCCACAAAGAAGTGATGGCCTTTGTGAAAGGACCAAGAAAGAAGTACCCATCATTGGAGCAAGTGTTGCTGCCATAGATAGGAGTATATTTCAGTTTATTTCAGCCTAAAAGGCACGAAATAGAGTTGAGCACTGCTATTTCATATATTGCCAATAGATAGAAACACTTTATTTTGCACATTGTATGACAATGAGGGTAATTAATAAAGTTGATGTTTCAATCTTAAAGATATGATCTTTGTGGCAATGCATTGATTATCTTGTGGTATATGATATGCATGAGATAAAATGATACCTAAAGTTATTGATAACTCAAACAATCTAATTAGCATCAATCATGAGAAATTCATTTCTAGTTTCCATATGATGGATAAATCTAGACTCTTTTGGTTAGAGAACCAGTAAGAGACATGAATATCTTGGACATGATTAATCAATCTTCACTAATATAGTGGGAGAGTGATTTTCCTATTAGGTATAATACATGTGATGTATTTACATACCTATTGGAACAAATGCTAATACTTCAAATGGTGTTTAGAGAAATACCAATATGTATATCTTGATGTGTTCAAGATTATCATAGATGAAGTACAAATTTAGTAAAGTATTAATTCTTGATGACATCAATGAATGAAATACTTGGACCAAATGTTTGAGATCCTTATGAGTGATTATGATAGTGTATCATAGTGAACTCATGATTAAGGCATGGTGATGTCTAAACCAAGAAGGAATCATACTCTAAGGAGTTAGAGAATGATTATCAAATGACTGAATTCTTCTTAATAAAAGAATACCCCACACTAATAAAAGATATTAAGAATCACAAGGGTTGTGAGTTCTTATATCCTTAACAGATACACCTCAATTATCTATGTGATAAGTTGTTCATGTGATGAGTCAACTATCTAGATGAATATGAGGAATCATATTTTGAGTTATGATATAAAACCATTACATCCTAAATGACTTCCATGTGATCCATAAGGTATGACCTTGATGGTAGCACTCATTGGATCATCTCCATAAGTGCAATTAAGTCTTAAGTGTTAAGACACATGGATAACATTTTAAGAAGGATGATGCTTGTTAATTGCAACTTAATGACTAAGACATTTGGCATATGGATACTAAAACCACATTCCTATGAGGAATAAAACTAGGATGTGTACGTGACACAACCTATAAGGTTTATGAATCCACCAATGCAAATGAAGTCTATAAGTTACAATGGACTAATCAATGTGATTGATTGAGTACAAGCAATTCAAAATTGTATCTTTACTTTGATGATATAGTCAAAGGGTTTGACTGATATGTCAAAGGTAAAGAAGGGATCTGTGATTTAGTGGGAGCGTATTCACATTCCACATGTTGATGTGAAATGGAATTGTTCTAGAATGGAAATCCAAAAGTGGAAATTATCTTTAAGGAAGATAGAGATGTTTCCTATATGATAGGAATAGAGATCTATAGAGATAGTTCTCGAAAACCTCTTGACCTGTAAAGAGAAAGCATACATTGGCAATCTGTACTGAAGGGTTCAGTATACACAGATTCAGTGGGAGAAAACTTGTCCATGTTATATGGATATTAGTATCCCAAGGCCAAGTGTCCAATTCTTATGAAGAATGGGAACACTAAGAATAGATATGGATCTATCATGTATGTAATCATCCCATTGTCTTGCATGTATGACATGGCAAGAATAAAATGCATTCATCATCTTGTATGTAGGACATGGCAATATGATGTGCTCATCCTGATAACTCGTATGTAGGACATGACGAGTGGATGTCTGTCTACTTCCAGTAAGGGTTACTGGAATACCATAAGAACTTGATAAGTACTTGGGAAGTACTAGTTCTATGGAGATAAGGAAGAGTTCGATGTAAGGAGTTACATTGATGCGAACTTCTGAAAGGATAGAAAATTAATCGCAAAATATACATAGGATGTATAAAAGTGAAAGTTTGTTGATAATTGGAAGTGTTCTAATAAAACCATTTAAAAGGGGAAATGTCGAGTATCAGTGTGTTAGTGAACAACAATGGATACTATATGGATCTAAAAGTTCATGAGATGAACTTATATTCCACTCATTGATGACAAGTCTGCAATCCTTGATCATGCAACGTGGCTAAAGGTTAGCAATGGAATACTAGATCGCATATTACGACAACTCCATCTCATACGTGCGACGTACAGCGAAGAGATGAGAAACATGCAATTTATACTGACTTTGGCAAGGTGTTGCCATTACTCACTATGTTGGCACTAGAGCACAGTAACATGTGGTACATGTTTGAAGATCACTATGAATATGATTCAAGAGTGATTGGCTCGCAGTGCAAGTGGGAGTCTGTTGGTATGTATGCCCTGAGAGCCAATCATGGGATGATTGGTGGGATACATTAAGATTGATTTGATAAACATCAAAGGCAAGCTTCCAATTCTTTCTGGACCATTCATATGAGATAGTGATAGAACAAATTGAATGTCTACAGAATGACAGTACTCAATGACGTATGCCTTCAGGTTGAGGACCTGAACGATGAGATCATACAGATGCTAAGAGTTTGTACATTCTTGTTATGTACCTAGTCAGATGTCATTATCGAAGGTTGATAGACAACAATGACACACAAGACTAGATTGTGGTGTTGGTTGATGACAGAATCTCATTAGTCATGATATAGAGATATCAAACCAAACACATAGGTACTTGTTAGAGAACAAGTGTACCAGACAGACCCACCGTGAGTTTGACACATGGAACCATGACATGGTAGTCACAGTCAGTACTCACAGTGATGGTGGTGAGTGTGATTCTTTGACTTGAAATCACTACACTCAACACATGGCGTTGGGTACACTTTGACATCATCAAACGCAGTCCTGAAACATGGGTTGTTATAAAGGTGATGATTGGGTGGCTTTGACACATGGGGCTTTTGAGGGGTGAGTGATAGATATGGGATTTGTCCCTCCTGAGGGAGTTTGATATCCAAGGCCACTTGATGAGTAGGATTGAGATAGGCGTGCGCACGCATGTGTGAATCAATATGTGATATTGATGTCATACATATCTCCTTCAATCTACTCTGAGATCAAGAAAGTGAATGAACGTTGACAGGATGACTGTTCCATGCCTCGAGTTCATTCGGGATATCAGTGACAAAGGAATTATACATTCACTGTAACACCATTCATGGATTGTAGGATGAAAGTTGTTCTCCAACTTTCTACTTTCACTTGGGTAGAAATGATTTGTGACTAGGCACCGCTCTTTGTTGGTGAAGTCGTAAGTGTTATGGACTTTCACTGCCAACGTGAAATGGACCTGCAGGATCACACACATAGGATTTAACCTGGAAGAGGAGTTTTGTCCACAACGTGAAATGGACCTGCAAGATCACACACATAGGATTTAACCTGGAAGAGGAGTTTTGTCCACAAGCAATGTTTAGATTGATTACTAATGGAGTTTAGTAGTTCAATTAAACACTCAATTAATCGATAGCTCAATATCATATTGTTCAAGGTGTTGGACGCATTGATTGGAGTATCGGATTGATTGAAATCACAATTGACTGATTCTGCACAACCTGCACTCCCAATCGATCGACTCAAGTGTTGAACCGGTCGGCTGAGGTTGTTGAACCGGTTGGCTCAAGTTTTGAGCCGATCGGCTCAAGCATAGGGTGAAACGAGCGGTTCAAGTGTTGAACCGATCGGTTCAACTGGTGCAACCGAGCAAGTTGGGAAAGTCACGTCGGTGAGAACTTTCCTTGCGTTTCACTTGCCCAATTTGATTGGAACAAGGATTGGTATTCGATACCAATTAGAAACGAAAGAAGGAAAGTCAATCGGGAACCGACCAGGACCACGAACCGACCGGTTCAGAAGTGAACCGATCGGCTCATGGGTCGCAACCGATCGGTTGGTGCTCCAACCGACCAGTTCAGGTCCCCAACCGACCGGTTCACTTGTGAACCGATCGGTTCAGGTTGCGAGTTGGTTGTTTTTGTGGAAAATCTCGAACCCTTCTACTCCTGCTTTAGTCCCATATTGCCGGGGACAGAGAACCCTGTCCCATGACCCTCCTATATATAGGGGTATTGGGGGCTTCTCAGACAACAACTCAGTGCAACCAGTTGCTCTGCAAAGTTGTCGTTCTCTCTGGTTTTGGTAACCGAGAGAGAGCCCAAACAAGTGCTTCCCGCAAAGGGAGGTGCAACAAGAGAAGGACAACTGCAGTTGCAACTGGAGTCAGGAGAGTGTGTTGGCGACTAGTACGTCAACAAGGAGGGTGTGACTCCTTCCACTTCCTTGTGTGACAAGGAGTGTGGAGTTCCAGGTGGTCCGTGTGGACTACTACAGAGGCGGGAGGACACTGCCGCTCAGGAGGACAACTGTCATCCGACAGTCCCGATGCGACCAGGAGTTGCACAGACGCTGTCTAAGACCGGAGTTGAATACCGCACATTGCACGAGGTATTATCTCCGAGCAAGCCTCAGGACAAGGTATGATTCCACAAACCTTCCTTTCCTATTATATATACGTTGACACGTTTCCTCGTGCTGTGTTTGGGGGAGAAAATTTTTGTTTCCGCTGCCTTCTCTGCCTCCCCTAAAACCCTACAGGGAGACGACGGACGAAGTTTTGGACCATTTTACCCCTCAGGGTATTCAAAAGCCAACAACTTACGCGAGGGTAAAGGAGTAATTCGGTTATGTTTCCAAACCAGCAAACGTTGCATGGTAAATGATGACGTGGCGCCATGTGATTGACTGAGAGGTAATTTTCTTGTAAAAATCATATCTTGCTATTTGTAACTTTGATCAAGACAAATTATATATGTATTTTGATCAGAAAAATACAAGGAACCCATTAAAAATAGTTTTTTAGCATGAATCTGATCATAGTTAGAAATGTAGTGTAAATTATCATCTTTAATGAATTAAAGATTAAGGAACCCTATTTTGAAATAAATAAAGTGTTTAATAGGGTTTAATGGATCATTAGAGTTAATGTTAACCTGTTAAATATAAATAGGTACATTATGTTCAAAAAGGAAGAACTTTTCACATGATTAGTCTAATTTAGAGTTTATGTGCTTAAATATGCTTGAAATTGGAAAAGTACATAAAGTTATCATCTTTAATGATTTATTTAAGGAAAAACCCTTAGATTTGATGATAGATGGACTTAATAATGTTATTTGGATAATTCAAGCTGGTAATAATCTATTGTTAATAAAAGTGAAAATATGATCTAAACAAATGATCTTTTTTTATATAATTGGCTTAATTTAGGGTTTAGTGTATGAGTATGCATTAATGAGTTTGAAAACCCTAATTTAGGAGAATATGTCTTTTAATTGGTTTAAATGATCAAATCGATGAATAAATAGGGATGTGATGATCCTAAGTCAATTTGGGTATAAAAGACTATTAAAATATATAGTTGAGCAATTAAGGTTCATATAAATGGAAAAGAGTATTTTAGGGTTTGTTGACCTAAAATGGATAAAGTTTGAGAAATTTATCTAAGAAACCCTAATAAATATTAAAGAAACCTTAATGCGGATTAGAAACCCTAGAAAGAGAATCCAAGTCAATAAAGTAGATCCTTGATAAAGTGTGTAATAAATAGAGTACATATTCTTTTCAGGAATTATGTGATGATTGAGTTACTTGCTTGGATCTGTTGATTGGCTTGATTGTATATACATGCAGTATATGTTGAATAATCTGCATGACTCATCAAATCTGGTATGTGGTTAATTATGAATAATCGCTTTAGTTTTCTGATGGATTCCCAGATGTTTAATCGCATTGAATGCAACTAAACTGTTGGATGTTTATTTATTTCATGCAATTATAAAGTGACTATGATTATCACTATAAATGTGCATATATAACTGGCTAGATCCGGGTCCACCTTTGTTGCTTTGAAAAGGCTAAAAAAGGGGTTTTCCTAGAGCAAGGTCTAGGTTACCGTGAGTTAGAAATTGGGCTACCTACGTGTAGTGCCATGAGACTCTTTAGCGTACCCCGAGTTAAGGAGTGGTCTACCTATGAGTAGTTCCATGTGACTCAACCCTAGAAACGGGTTCACTTGATAGGTGGATCATGAGGGGTTTAATGGGGACAACACAGAGGATAGGGTACCCTTGAATCGCGGAGTTATATCTTAAATGTAATCTTGGTTGTTAAATGATTAATTGAATGATTACATTGTTAACATACTTGCATGATTATTGTTTCCCCCACATACCAGCTTCGGCTGACCGACGTTTAATTTGTCAGTGTTTTAGGTACAAGCCAAAAAGGACAAATAGTAAAATGCCATATTGTGAAATACATGAGGATTAGTTCGAGTAGAATCCTTAAGTGGATAGAAGTTTAGAGATCCAAGTTTTCAGAAAGGTATGCAAAAATTTATTTATTTTTCTTACAGCTTTCAGTATAGTATGTTAAAATTTGATAATTATTCTTGGTTAATTTCCGAACCTTTGATCCGGAAGTCATGGTTGCGGCTTTGACCTCTCGGTCTCCCTTAAATGGGGGTTATCGGGAGGTGGAGTCGTAACAACAGGACAAAACAAGGAGAAGAGGAAGGTTCTATGTATTACACAAGTCTACACCTACTTCTAGAATATCTAGGTTCTAATCTAGAGGCTAAGTCAATGTAGTCCACAAAGGAAAACTCATTAAGTTTCTAAGTTTAAGATGTAAGGTTATGTTAGTTTGTGTTTCATGTGAGAAAGGTTTGATGTAGTTATTGTTCTTGCTCTAATACAAATCTGTTACGGAACCAAAATCCATGTCCCATGAACCAAATGAATACCAAAGACAACATGAGGAAGTGTGAATCTTAGCATACATGAACAAATAACAAGATAAAGGCACCAATCAAAATGTCAACATTCAAAAAGATATATTAAACAACATTGTCTATTATAAGATTTCAATTACATATTCAAGAATACAATTTTACCAGTATGCTTATGTATACTTGGGATCCTACAACAAGAACACCTGACATAGCTCACCAATACCATCAACATCAGCCATCTCTAAACGTACAAAAAAAATGAGAAACGGGTCAACACATGAGGTATTGAGCACAGGGTTGAAAGATACATACACATAAGCTTTGCATAATTTGAAAAGAGAGTGCAAGAGTAAGCGTGTAAGAATAAACATGTGAACAGTTGAGCAAATTGAGAATCCATATTTTATGTCATTTTACTCTATTATACCAACAATATCATGTATTCATAAGGCCTTTGACCAACTTCCCATTGGAAGGGTTCGTAAGGGTGATCAAGATTAGGTAACCCTTTTATATGAGAGGGACCTCAAGGCCATCACCAAGCTCTAACCCTATTTCAATAATTGTATAATGGAGTTCCAATTTATGTGTGCAAGTTATAAAAAAACAATACGACAAACATCGAGCATAATACTAGGATACTACATGGCAATAGTTAAGCAAATAAACAAGCATACATACATATCAGTTTGCAAGTAAGAAATCCATATTCATATAATTATTAAAGCCTGTACCTGATTTAGAGATTATTAATCTATCCTTGACCATCTAGATCTCAAGCAACACCTTGTTAAGCACAAGATTGCATACATGTATTAGATTATCATCATTAACCCTAACTAGATGCATTTTTGGATTTTGGCCAAGTTAGGTTATAAGTTGTTGATTTGTATATTAGATGATCTTTAACTACTTTAGAGGTCATCATGAAGGTGTGGTTCAAGTTCAAAGTCATTTTGGCATTCCATTCACATTATATGAGTATTTCAAGATTCAAGTCACTTGTGTACATGACTAGGTCATAAGACTCACAATAGGGTAAACATGGTCAAGATTCATCAAGACATGAGGACCTACCATAGATGATGGTTTAGAACAACAAGGTATAGAAAATATTAGAAATATCAACATGGGTGGATGGTCATCTAGGTCTAGATATCATAAACCCAACTTCAGATATCAACATATCCACATGCATTCAATCAACCCCATAGTGCCATTAAAGTTTAAGTTATGACTTGGGAAGGGCATACACATCCAATATATCCCGAGAGATAGATAATGTAACATCCAGACCTGGGTTATGCTTTAAACCTAGGTGTTTTGCTTAATAAATTTGATTATATGATTTCTCTTATATTTTGAAACGTAATTAAGGCTCAAGAGGAACTTATATTTCAATTTTAGTCCTTTTTGAACAATATTGAAAACAATGTTTTGATTGTTGTAGACTAAAGTGCAATTTACCCAAGTTGAGGGGTTAATTTGCAAATGTTATATGATAATATGTTCCTCATATGTTGAAGCATCATGAGAATGAAGATGATGTAGAGGAATGTCTAGTGAAATCTTGGGTACCAAGAAAGAGCTGATTAAACAATGATTCTGCATCAAAACCTAGTTTTGGTGTAATGTGCAATTTACCCAAAACCTAGGGTTCAATATGCAAATTACCTCTTGCAAAGGTCCCTAATAATTCTTGGAATCTTTTAGAGGAAAGAAAATGAGAGTGGAATCTCTCTTGAGCTACTTTCAAGGAGAGAGAATCTTGATATTAAAATAATCAAGATTTAAGCATAATTGAAACCTTCATTCAATTTAATGCAAAAATAATTATATTAATTGGATTGACCTTCAATAAAAATTGAAATGGATGAAAATATATATATGTGTGGACGTCCTTGTGCCTTGAAAAGGCAAAGAAAATAACTACATCAGTGGAGAACCTACTCACATTAAGATAAGAAAAAGAAAAAAATCCACTAACTTTAGGATATCAATATTATAAGGGTTAAGGTGCTTAATTTGCTTTTCTTTAAATCATGGATAATTGAAGGGAATAAGAGGAAAATAGGATAGCCTCGTCTCTAAGGAATAGAAGGGGGCAAGTGGCAAGAAAAAGGAAGAGATAATTCCTACTTTCTCTCTCTTAAATGAATTTTCAATAAAATTCACATATATGCTCCTTTATCCATAGAATGAAAGGGTAATTTCGAATCCACTTCTTCTATTTGCTTGAAAAACGACCAAGAAATCTTTGTAGTATCAGGAGGACGACCCCCAACCTGTTGGTAAGCTTCTTGCCTTCATTTCACCTTGAATTCATGGTGGAAATAAAAAAACAATGCATGATTTCTTCTTATCTCGATCCCATCTTCAATTCTAACCATTCCTTTTCACTCAAAGCTTGTGGATGCGGCTTGGAATAGTGAAAGGAGTTGAATCCACCATTGTTGACGTGAGCTTGAAGCTTGGAATCTCAATTGGAGGCGAGTTTTATAACTTGAACCCCTCTACATTGTTATTCAACTATCAATCTTGCAATTTCATTGATTCCTTCATCTTCTTGATTAATTGTTTGTTGTAATTGGTAAATTCATGAAATCAGAAGTACTATAAGTTACAAACACTAAGGTAGATGATTATGACATCATCTTGGACACTTTTCCCAAGGAATTCCTATTCCAATCAATGTCAACAAGTTGTCCATTCGGTTTCAACAAAACCGTTTGGAATTAAACGGTTTCATCAAACCGTTAGAAAATAAATGGTTTCAAACAATTTGGAAGAGTTTAACACAGTTGACCATGTGGATATTTGATGCTAATGATGATGGTTGATGACCCATTAAATTTAATTGATTAATTCCAAAGGGTTCATTAGTTGAAGGTTCATCAATTACCAAACCCTAATCGAGTTAAGTGCTGAAATTCCAATTGATTGGTTTAGATTTTTGGGTTGATTAACCCAAACGGTCTCAAGACCATTTGGAGATCCTCCAAGTGGTCTCCAGACCATTTGGAGGTCAACCAAGACCGTTTGGAGGTCTAGGGTTGAGTATGGTTAAGTAATTGAAGGTCCAGACATACCAAATTAAAATGCAATTAATAGCTGATTTGATGATCAATCCAATGATCTAAACCCTAATGAAATTTCACAAAATCCAAGGATAGGATGAGGAAAACGGTCTCAAGACCATTTCGAGATCAGCCAAATTACCTCAAGACCGTTTGGGATCAGGTCATATAAAAGTTTTGATGATGATTCATTAATTTCAATTGAATCAGTTCCACAATGTTGATAATTGATGGTTCCTCGATTTCAAAACTCTAATTGAAGGTTTCTTGAGTAGAAATCCTAGGTCAATTGGGATCAAAACACTAATTGATGGTCCAATTGAAGGATGATTCAATAGTTCAATTGATGAAGAAATTAAGGATTCAATTGTTAATCGGTTCATCTATTGAAACCACAAATTGTTTAAGTGTTGGAAAGAACTTTTTGGTCCATTCAGGTTTGAGAAGGTTTGGACCAAACGGTATTAACACCATTTGAGTCCAAACGGTCTCAAGATAGTTTCAGTCCAAACGCTCTCAAGATTGTTTGGGTCCAAACGGTCTCAAACTGTTTGGAGACCCAAAGTTCAATCAGTTTCAACACCTTTCTTGTCCAATCAGTTTCCAGGGCAATTTACCCAAATGGTTTTCTACCAATTGAATTCTGAGAACTAAGATCATTTAGGGTCTAAGTAATCAAATCTTTTGAAGATCAACTTGGTTAATCCATTTGGATATCTCATATAATTGAAGGACCAATATGGTTAATCTATTTGGATACGTAATGCATTTGAAGATTTAGTTGGTTGATCCAATTGATCACCAAATGTAATTGAAAGTTTAATTGGTCAATTCTTTTAGATACCTCATATAATTGAAGGTTCAATTGATTAAACCATTTGGAGACCTGATGTACTTAGATGATTGATACCCTTAGTGGGATTAATCATTAATGCATAATGATGTAATGATTCAATACATCATGCTAACCATAAATGCATGTATTTGAATAAAGAGTAGGCTCAATCTAATAAAGAATTGAGTAGTGGACATCCTGAGAAGGATGAGATAGAAAGATTCATACATGATTGATATCATGTAGCAATTATGTCTAAAACATTAAAAATGATGTGATATACAATTAGGGCATGATCCTTGATAAAGAGATCATAAAACCCTAATTGAGATGATTGATGAACTCAAACCCTAATTTTGGGCAATTCTGAATGGAACCCTAATCTAGGAGGATAATGTGATATGAATTTAAGATAATGACATGAGTAATCCTAATTCAGGGTATTGGTATGATAAACCCTAATTAAGTGTGAATAGTAAAACCTAACCCTAATTTGAATGTTGGGATACGATAATTCTTGATGTGATGTGAATAGTAAACCCTAATTCTAAAATAGGGTGAAGATGTGTGAAACCCTAATTCTGGGTTATACTATATAGCATGAAACCCTAATCTTGGATGAAATGATGAAGCATTGGTCCTAGTTGTGCAAAGAAATTAGTAACCCTGATTAACATGAAATGGGAAACCCTAACCCTGGTAAGGGAATAGTGGTGTTACTCTTGATTAGTATGAAACTGAAATATGATTGATATATATGTTATCATGTGCGCTAACCATGCAGATATCCTGATATGATGAACATAGCCAGGTATGAGCTATGCTGCTTTATTCATTACAATTATTCATTGGACCTTGTGCACCATAATATACCTTGTTGCTTAGTAAATAGTAACAAGAGAGTTAATGAGCCTCAAGTGACATAAGAGATGCTTGTGTATCAAGTATCATGTTTACCTTGGTCAAATGACTTGAAGGAGATAATTAGCTAAAAAAGTGGTAACAGTGCTCAGTGATGAGCTAAGGGTTTGAATACCCAGATCGATATAATTATGGTATTGGGATTGTTAAGGGATGATAATTCCCAATATTGAAATGAGGGACTCAGATCCCAATGTCTTATAAAGACTGAGAAGTAACTAATAAAAATAGTACATGTTTCTTTGTAGAACTTGTCCTATTAAGTTATGTTTGAAAATCTTAGTTGATGCTAAAAGAATATGATAATGTACTTAATTAATTAAGTGATACCATAGAATGTAGTTCCCCTGACCACAGATCCATCAGCGTCAGAACTAGCTGAATGGTGAAACGAGTTTTACTCGGAATGCATATTTTTGAATATGTGGGGGTAATTGGGCAAATATATCCTTATGCCCCATAGGAATGGCTACGGACTATGTTCTATGTACGTGATTGGTTTCGGACCTTACCCCAATATGAGTATGGCTACGGTCCATAACTCCTCAATATAATACTAGGCATTGGCTACGGGCCATAACCCTGAAGAGAGTATATGCTACGGGCTATAACTCTATAGAGAAGATGCCAATATACCATGGCAAGATAATTGCAGTTTGACACATGATGTCTCTGCTAAAGTAGTCTCATACTGACTGAGACAGATGAGGTAATGGAATACGGCTCTCCCATTGACCTTATGTGGTACCGGTGCTTTATGTAATCTGTGTCGGTTGGAGTATGAGCAATATATATCATCTCCTCAGGGCTTAAGAATGTTTGTAAATTGTAATCATCCGTGTAGCATATGTGCATAAGATTGAAATACGAGAATCACTAGTTGATGTTATTCCTCTTGGCATGTTCTAGATACATAAATGTTCTATATGCTATTCAAGTCCTTATTGAATAAGAGACATGCTGCTTTATCCAGTTATAGCTTATATGCTTGAATAGAAATGTTGCTTTAATCTGCATTGATATCGATTTATCTACTGTTGAATATATGATTCCACCGTTCAGTTTATTTCTATTAAACTGCAATAATAATGTTTTCGGTAGAGAGTTATATCTCTTGCTTGGGCAATTTTATAATTGTCTCACCCCCGTGGGATTCAACATTTTTAGGTGGAAGCGGACGAGGTAGAGACAAAAACCCCATAAAAAGGGAAGAACAAAAACATAATTAATAGGGATAGTAGTAAATCCTCAGGTGGAGATACTAGTTTTCAAGTCTTGTAATGTGTAATTAGTGTCCTATGAGTCATCTTTGTACTCTCAGGTCCTAGGAATATAACATTGATATGAGATTTTGGCTTGAATGCGTCGAGGATTTTATTACCTGAACTTTTGATAACATATATATATTCCTCGAGAAGAAATGGTACAGAGAATCTACTATTTGAACCAGTATGTGAATGTAATATTATGGTTCTTGTTGAAAGAGTTTTCTAGAGAATGGATCTCTTTGCAATTGGTTTTAATTTTTAGTGATTTTCAGTAATCCACTGCTAACGACAACTTCCACATGCTTTATTATTGTTGATGACACTTGTTATATTAATTGATCATGTTTCTCATAACAAGTTAAGTGGTATTAGAGCTCTAGGTTCACTGAGTCTACAGAGACATAGGATTAAGGTCGTTGAGTCTGTTCTAATGTTTTCCAATTTATCTGATAGTGTCTTCTGCTCATATAGGATAAGAAGAACTTGAAGATGTCTGGATCACATGATGAACATGCTGCTGAGAGCAGCGTTGCTGCACTAGGAGCAGGTGCAAGAGACCAGTATAGGGAGGAGCCAATACCTGAACAACCCCAATTCAACCAAACAGATATGGAGAACCCAGCCTTCCAAGCTATGTTTGGGCAGTTTATGGCAGACATGACTCATATGACAGACAAGATGCCACTACTTGCACTGAGGGTACCAACCCACAATGAAGAATACAAAGTTGGCAAGACTTTTGAACGACTTCGCCGGGTTGGAGCCATAGATTATGCTGATACGGCTGACCCAACTGATGCAGATTTATGGCTGACCGAGCTGGAAAAAGTCTTTACGATCCTTAATATCCCTAAGGATGAGAAGGTGATACATGATGTATACCTCCTTAATGGGAGTGCTAGTCACTGGTGGGCCATAGGAGAGGGCAAGAGGCTAGGTGTTGAGATCGTATGGGAAGAGTTTCGACGAGAATTCATTAGTAGATACTTTCCCAAGACTTTTCTAGATGAGAAAATTACTCAGTTTGAGCGGATTAGGCAGGGACAAATGAACATTAGCGATTATGAGGCTAAGTTCATGGAACTTGTGCGGTTTTGTCCGCATATGTGATCTACTTATGAGGAGAGGATATGACGTTTTGCGAAGGGGTTGAATGTTGAATTGACCACTCCGGTGTCTGCTTTAGTGAACCAAGAGAGGTTTGCCACCTTCGTGGAGTCTGTAAGACGGATAGAGAGGTCTGTGATCGAGAAGCGACATACCAGTAATAAGAAAGTGTATCCTTAGTTTCATGGACAAAGGCCCGAGGGTATCAAGAAACCAAGGTTTTCCGCACCAGCCGCACCATAGAGGTTCAATACCCACACGCAATGGACGTCAAGTATGGGTAGAGGGCATTGTTTTCCTCTGAGTAGAGCCCCTAGCATGGCATCAACATCAGTAACTGGACCCTCTAGACCACATCAAGAGAATATAACTTTTCATTGATGTGGACTAGTAGGACATCTGGCAAGGGATTGCCCAACGGGGAATGCAGTGGTGAATGAACCCCCGAGACAGAGTCAACAAGGCTCTAAGAGAAAGCCATTTTCTAGTAGTACCTGAGGACATGGACATGCGTCCCAGGAAGGATCTTCTGCATCTAATAATAGAGCACAAGGTCAGCAACAGGCATCGACGAGATTCTATGCAATGAATCAGCCTGAGGCAGTGGTTAATCCACGAGTTGTGACAGGTCAGATGGAACTATTTCATTCTGATATGTCTTCATCCTGTTTTATATCTGTGTTAATTGATCCAGGTGCTACACATTCCTTTATCACTTGAGAAGTGATTTATGACTGCAATATGATTGTCAGTCATAGAATGGATACGTTGTTGTTAGAAACACCTTTGTTGGGATCTGCAGTGTTGTGGGAAGTTTGTTCTCCCTACATTTTTTCCTTTTCTGATCAACACATTCTGGTGGATCTTATACCACATGAAATGCATGGGTTTGATATAATTCTTGGGATGGATACCTTAGAAAAGTATAAGGTGGTCTTGGATTGTGATTCCAAGCAGGTTGTGTTCACAGACAACGGTGACACATGGATCTTTCAGGGAGACAAAAAGATTCTTCCAACTTGCTTAGTGTCAGCTATGGTAGGTGAGAAGTTGATGAGACAGGGATGCTTTTCATTCTTAGCACATGTGGTAGATGCCACAATGGAGAGTCCTAATCCTTCTGAAGTTCTGATAGTAAGGGAATTTGAAGATGAATATCCTAAAGAACTTCTAGGAGTTCCTCCACCCCAAGAGATTGATTTTGAGATTAATCTAATCTTGGGCATGCAACTGATAGCAAAAACACCATATAGAATGGCACCTGCTAAAATGGCGAAGCTCAAGAAACAACTACAGGAGTTTCTTGAGAAAGTTTTTATCCGACCAAGTACTTCACCATGGGGTGCTCTGGTTCTCTTTGTTAAAAAGAAGGATGGGTCAATGCAGTTATGTATCGACTATAGACAGTTAAATAAAGTAACTATAAAGAACAAGTATCCTCTTCCAAGGATTGATGACTTGTTTGATCAGTTGTGTGGTGCAACTATCTTTTCTAAGATAGATTTGAGGTTGGGATACCATCAGTTGTGTATTAAGGAGAGTTATATACCTAAGTCTGCCTTTAGGACAAGCTATGGTCACTATGAGTTCATAGTTATGTCATTTGGACTAACTAATGCACCAACTGCATTCATGGAACTCATGAATATAATATTTCGACCTTTTCTTGATCAGTTTGTGGTAGTGTTCATAGACGATATTTTAATATATAGTAGAGATGCTCAACAACATGCGCAACACCTCCGCCAGGCTTTGAATTTTCTAAGAGAGCATAAGTTGTATGCAAAGTTTAGCAAATGCGAGTTCTGGCTACCAGAAGTTTCTTTTCTTGGACACGTAATATCGGCCTCAGGTATTCGTGCAGGATAAGAAAGTGATTTCTTTTGCTTCTCGACATCTTAAGAAACACAAGGAGAATTATTTGACACACGATCTAGAGCTAGCTGCTGTGGTCCATGCCTTGAAGATCTAGAGACATTATCTCTATGGAGAGACATTCCAGATTTTCACAGACCATAAGAATTTAAAATATATCTTCTCACAACATGAGATGAACATGAGGCAACACCGCTGGATGGAGTTAATCAAGGACTACGATTGTACAATTGATTATCATCTAGGGAAGGCCAATGTGGTTGTTGATGCTTTAAGCAGAAAATCAGCAACACCAGCCTTAGATAAAGCACAATTAAACTCCTTAGTGTGCTCTAAAAGTGATATGCTTATCTCTTTAAGGCAAGATAATGTACAACTTAAGGTATCGTTGTTATCTGGGTTGTTAGCTGAGATGAAAAGTGAAACCTACTCTGAGACAACAGATTAAAGAAGCACAACAGGCTGATGTTGTGATTCAACAGATCAGGTCAGAGTATGGCAGTGAGAAATGAGATGGTTTCCAGGATTCAGATGATCAGGTAGCCTGTAATCATGGTTGGATGATAGTACCTGATGTTGATAACTTAAGAAAGTTAGTCCTTGAAGAAGCTCATTCTTCGATGTATGCTATGCATCCAGGAAGCACCAAGATGTATCATAACTTAAAATATATGTATTCGTGGCCTAGTTTGAAGAAGGATGTTGTTGAGTTTGTTATGCGGTGTCCAGTGTGTCAGCAAGTTAAAGATGAGCATCAAAATCTTGTAGGAACAATGCAACCTCTGCCTATACCGCAGTGGAAATGGGATCATGTAACCATGCACTTTGTGGTTGGTTTGTCTAGAACAACCAAAAGTCATGATTCCATTTGGGTGATAGTTGATAGGTTGACTAAGAGAACACATTTCATTCCTGTCAAAACAACCTACACTGCTGAGAAGCTTGCATAAATATACATAGATGACATAGTGCGTTTGCACGGGATTCCAGCTACTATCATTTCTGATAGAGGCCCCCAGTTGACGAGTCATTTTTGGGAGCGACTCCATAAAGCTTTAGGTACGCAGTTAAGGTTTATTACATCCTTTTACCAACAGATAGATGGACAATCTGAAAGGACCAAACAAACTTTGGACAACTTGTCTGGGCATGTGTACTTCAATTTGTAGGAAGTTGGGATCTACACCTGAGCTTGATAGAATTTTCTTATAATAATATATATCAACACATTAATTAGATGGCACCATATGAATCATTATACGATAGACATTGTAGATCTCCTTTATGTTGGTATGAAATAGGGGAGTACCAACTCTTGGGTCCTGAGTTAGTGCAGCAAACAATTGAGAAGATTAAAGTAATAAAACAGTAGTTGAAAGCGGCTCAGGATAGATAGAAATATTACACTGATAAGCATCATAGACCTTTAGAATTCCAAGTTGGAGACATAGTATACCTCAAGGTCTCACCTTGGAAAGGTATCTGTAGATTTTGTAAGAAGGGAAAGTTAGCCCCTAGATTTATGGAGCCTTATCCAATCATTGAGAGGATGGGAAAGGTAGCCTATAAGCTGGAGTTACCACCTGAGCTGCACAGATTGCACCCAGTGTTCCATATCTCTATGTTGAGAAAGTGTCATCCTGACACAAAGTTAGTTCTGCAACCTGTGGTGGTAGAACTAAATGATGATATATCTTATGTTGAATGACTTGTGTTGATTCTTGATAGGAGAATCAAAAGGCTGAAAAGGAAAGATATATGTCTTGTGAAAGTTCTCTGGCATCATCGTGGCGTGGATGAAACTATGTGGGATCTATAGGAAGAAATGAGAAGGAAATACCCTACTCTTTTCTCTTAAATGTTTTCGTTGATGAATTTAGGGATGAAATCCTTGTAAGGGGTAGATAATTTGTAACATCCCTAACCTGGGTTATGCTTTAACCCTAGGTGCTTTTCTTAATAAAGTTGATTAGATGCTTTCTCTTATCTTTTGAAAAGTAATTAAAGCTCAAGAGGAACTTATATTTCAATTTTAGTCCTTTTTGAACAATATTGAAAATAATGTTTTGATTGTTGTGGACTAAAGTGAATTTACCCATGTTGAGGGGTTCATTTGCAAATGTTATATGATAATATGTTCCTCATACGTTGAAGCATCATGAGAATGAAGATGATGCAAAGGAATGTCTAGTGAAAGCCTGGGTACCAAGAAAGAGCTGATTAAACAATGCTTGTGCATTAAAACCTAGTTTTGATGTAATGTGCAATTTACCCAAAACCTAGTGTTCAATATGCAAATTACCTCTTCCAAAGGTCTCTAATAATTCTTGGCATCTTGTAGAGTCAATAAAATGAGAGGGGCATCTCTTTTGAGTTAATTTGAAGGAGAGAGAATCTTGATATTAAAATAATCAAGATTTAAGCATAATTGAAACCTTAATTCAATTTAATGCAAAAATAATTATATTAATTGGATTGCCCTTCAATAAAAATTGAAATGGTTGAAAAAATATATATGTGTGGACGTCCTTGTGCCTTGAAAAGGAAAATGAAATATCTACGTGAGTGGAGAACCCACTCACATTAAGATAAGAAAAAGAAAAAAATCCACTAACTTTAGGATATTATTATTATAAGGGTTAAGGTGCTTAATTTGCTTTTCTTTAAATCATGTATAATTGAAGGGAATAAGAGGAAAAGAGGATAACCTCGTCTCTAAGGATGATAATAGGGCAAGTGGAAAGAAAAAGGAAGATATAATTCCTACTTTCCCTCTCTTAAATGAATTATCAATAAAATTTTAATATATGCTCCTTTATCCATATAATGAAAGGGTAATTTCGAATCCACTTCTTCTCTTTTCTTGCAAAACGACCAAGTAAGCTTTCAAGGATCAGGAGGACTACCCCTAACCTGTTGGTAAGCTTCTTGACTTCCTTTCACCTTGAATGAATGGTGGAAATCACAAAACAATGCATGATTTTTTCTTATCTCGATCCCATCTTCAATTCTAACCATTCCTTTTCACTCAAAGCTTGAGGACGATCCTTGGAATAGTGAAAGTAGTTGAGTCCACCATTTTTGACATCATCTTGAAGCTTTGAAGCTCAATTGGACGCTGGTTTTATAACTTTAACCCCTCTACATTTTTATACAACTATCAATCTTGCAATTTTGTTGATTCCTTCATCTTCTTGATTAATTGTTTGTTGTAATTGGTAAATTCATGAAAAAAGAAGTACTATAAGTTACAGGGACAAAGGTAGATTATGATTACTTCATCTTGGACACTTTTCCCAACGAATTCCTATTCCAATCGGTTTCAACAAGTTGTCCATTCGGTTCCAACAAAACCGTTTGGAATTAAACGATTTCATCAAACGGTTAGGAATTAAACGGTTTCAAACCATTTGGAAGAGTTGACCACAGTTGACCATGTGGATATTTGATGCTAATGATGATGGTTGATGACTCATTAAATTTAATTGATTAATTCCAAAGGGTTCATTAGTTGAAGGTTCATCAATTACCAAACCCTAATCGAGTTTAGTGCTGAAATTCCAATTGATTGATTTAGATTTTTGGGTTGATTAACCCAAATGATCTCAAGACCATTTGGAGATCACCCAAACGGTCTCAAGACCATTTGGAGGTCTAGGGTTGAGTAATTGAAGGTCCAGAGATACCAAATTGAAATGCCATTAATAGTTGATTTGATGATCAATCCAATGATCTAAACCCTAATGAAATTTCACAAAATCAAAGGATAGGATAGGGAAAACGGTCTCAAGAGCATTTGGAGATCATCCAAATGACCTCAAGATCGTTCGCGGTCAGGTCAGATCAAAAATTTGATGATGATTCATTAATTTCAATTGAATCAGTTCCACAATGTTGATCATTGATGGTTCCTCAATTTCAAAACTCTAATTGAAGGTTTCTTGAGTAGAAATCCTAGATCAATTGGGTTCAAAACCATAATTGATGGTACAATTGAAGGATGATTCAATAGTTCAATTGATGAAGAAATTAAGGATTCAATTGGTAATCGGTTCATCTATTGAAACCATGAATTGTTTAAGTGTTGAAAGAACTTTTTGGTCCATTCAGTTTTGAGAAGGTTTGGACCAAATGGTCTTAAGACCGTTTGAGTCCAAATGGTCCTAACGGTCTCAAGACATTTAGGGTCCAAACGGTTTCAAACCATTTGGAGACCCAAAGTTCAATCAGTTTCAACACCTTTCGTGTCCAATCGGTTTCAAGGGCAATTTGCCCAAATGGTTTTCTACCAATTGAATTCTGAGAACTAAGATCATTTAGGGTCTAAGTAATCAAATCTTTTTAAGATCAACATGGTTAATCCATTTGAATATCTCATATAATTGAAGGTCCAATATGGTTAATCTAGTTGAATACCTAATTTTTTTGTAGATTTAATTGGTTAATCCAATTGATCACCTAACGTAATTGAAAGATTACTCGGTCAATTCTTTTGGATACCTCATATAATTGAAGGTTCAACCATTTGGAGACCTGATGTACTTAGATAATTGATACCCTTACTGGAATTAATCATTAATGCATAATGATGTAATAATTCAATACATCATGCTAACCATAAATTCATGTATTTGAATAAAGAGTAGGCTCAATCTAATCAAGAATTGAGTAGTGGACATCCTGAGAAGGAGGAGAGAGAAGGATTCATACATGAATGATATCATGTAGAAATTAAGTCCAAAACATTCAAAGTCATGTGATATACAATTAGGGCATGATCCTTGATAAAGAGATCATAAAACCCTAAATGAGATGATTGATGAACTCAAACCCTAATTTAGGGCAATTCCGAATGGAACCCTAATCTTGGAGGATAATGTGATATGAATTTAAGATACTGACATGAGTAATCCTAATTCAGGGTATTAGTATGATAAACCCTAATTAGGTGTGAATAGTAAAACCTAACCCTAATTTGGATGTTGGGATATGATAATTCCTGATATGATGTGAATAGTAAACCCTAAGTCTAAAATAGGGTGAAGATGTGTGAAACCCTAATTCTGGGTTATCCTATATAGCATGAAACCCTAATCTTGGATGAAATGATGAATCATTGGTCCTAGTTGTGCAAAGGAAACGAGTAACCCTGATTAACATGAAATGGGAAACCCTAACCCTGGTAAGGAAATAGTGGTGTTACTCTTGATTAGTATGAAACTAAAATATGATTGATATATCTGTTATCATGTGTGCTAACCATGCAGATATCCTAAGATGATGAACATAGCCATGTATGAGCTATGATGCTTTATTCATTAAAATTATTCATTGGGCCTTGTGTGTCATAATATACCTTCTTGCTTAGTAAATAGTAACAAGAGAGTTAATTAGGCTCGTGTGCCATAAGAGATGCTTGTGTAGCAAGTATCATGTTTACCTTGGTCAAATGACTTGTAGGAGATAATTACCTGAAAAAGTGGTAAAATTGCTCAGTGATGAGCTAAGGGTTTGAATACCCAGATCCATATAATTATGCTATTGAGATTATTAAGGGATGATAATTCCCAGTATTGAAATGAGGGACTGCGATCCCAATGTCTTATAAAGACTGAGAAGTAACTGATAAAAATAGTACATGTTTCTTTGTAGCACTTGTCCTAATAAGTTATGTTTGAAAATCTTGGCTGATGCTAAAAGAATATGATAATGTACTTAATTAATTAAGTGATACCATAGAATGTAGTTGCCCTGACCACAGATCCATCAGCGTCAGAATTAGCTGAATGGTGAAATGAGTTTTACTCGGAACGCATATTTTTGAAAATGTGGGGGCAATTGGGCAAATATATCCTTATGCCCCATAGGAATGGCTACAGACTATATCCTATGTACCGGATTGGTTTTGGACCATACCCCAATAAGAGTATGGCTATGGGCCATAACTCCTCAATATAATACCAGGCATTGGCTATGAGCCATAACCCTGAAGAGAGTATATGCTACAGACTATAACTCTATAGTGAAGATGCCAATATACCCTGGCAAGCTAATTGCAGTTTGACACATGATGTCTCTGCTAAAGTAGTCTCGTACTGACTGAGACAGATGAGGTCATGGAATCCAGCTCTCCCATTGACCTTATGTGGTATCGATGCTTTACGTAATCGGGGTCAGTTGGAGTATGAGCGATATATCTCAGCTCCTTAGGGATTAAGAATTTTTTTAATTGTAATCAACTGTGTAGTGTATTTGCATAAGATTGAAATACGAGAATCACTAGTTGATGTTATTTTGCTTAGCATGTTCTAGACACATAAATGGTATATATGCTCTTCAAGTCCTTATTGGATAGGAGACATGCTGCTTTATCAAGTTGTAGCTTAAATGCTTGAATAGAAATGTTGCTTTAATCTGCATAGATATTGATTTATTTGTTGTTGAATATATGATTCCACTATTCAGTTTATTTCTATTAATCTACAATAATAATGTTTTTAGTGGAGAGTTATATCTCTCGCTGGAGCAATTTTATAATTGTCTCACTCCCGTGGGATTTAACATTTTTAGGTGGACGTGGACGAGGTAGAGACAAAAACCCCATAAAAAGGGAAGAACAAGAACAGAAGTAAAAGGGATAGTAGTAAATCTTCAGGTGGAGTAACTAGTTGTCAAGTCTTGTAATGTGTAATTAGTGTCCTATGAGTCATCTCTATACTCTCATAGGAGAATCAAAAGGCTGAAAAAGAAAGATATATGTCTTGTGAAAGAAGAAATGAGGAGGAAATACCCTACTCTTTTCTCTTAAATGTTTTCATTGATGATTTCAGGGACGAAATCCTTGTAAGGGGTAGATAATTTGTAACATCCCTGACCTGGGTTATGCTTTAACTCTAGGTGTTTTGCTTAATAAAGTTGATTAGATGCTTTCTCTTATCTTTTGAAAAGTAATTAAAGCTAAAGAGGAACTTATATTTCAATTTTAGTCCTTTTTGAACAATATTGAAAACAATGTTTTGATTGTTGTGGACTAAAGTGCAATTCACCCAAGTTGAGGGATGAATTTCCAAATGTTATACGATAATATGTTCCTCATACGTTGAATCATCATGAGAATGAAGATGATGTAGAGGAATGGCTAGTGAAAGCCTGGGTATCAAGAAAGAGCTGATTAAACAATGTTTTTGCATTAAAACCTAGTTTTGGTGTAATGTGCAATTTACCCAAAACCTAGGGTTCAATATGCAAATTACCTCTTCCACAGGTCCCTAATAATTCTTGGAATCTTGTAGAGTCAAGAAAATGAGAGGGACATCTCTTTTGAGCTACTTTGAAGGAGAGAGAATCTTGATATTTAAATAATCAAGATTTAAGCATAATTGAAACCTTAATTCAATTTAATGCAAAAATAATTATATTAATTGGATTGCCCTTCAATCAAAATTGAAATGGTTGAAAATATATATATGTGTGGACGTCCTTGTGTCATGAAAAGGCAAAAGGAAATATCTACGTGAGTGGAGAACCCACTTCCATTAAGATAAGAAAAAGAAAACAAATCCACTAATTTTAGGATATTAACATTATAAGGGTTAAGGTGCTTAATTTGATTTTCTTTAAATCATGGATAATTGAAGGAAATAAGAGGCAAAGAGGATAACCTCATCTCTAAGGAAGAGAAGGGGGCAAGTGGCAAGAAAAAGGAAGAGATAATTCCTACTTTCTCTCTCTTAAATGAATTATCAATAAAATTCACATATATGCTCCTTTATCCATAGAATGAAAGGGAAATTTCGAATCCACTTCTTCTCTTTGCTTTAAAAACGACCAAGGAAGCTTTCAAGTATCAGGAGGACGACCCCCAACCTGTTGGTAAGCTTCTTGACTTCCATTCACCTTGAATTAATGGTGGAAATCACAAAATAATGAATGATTTCTTCTCATCTCGATCCCATCTTCAATTCTAACCATTCCATTTCACTCAAAGCTTGAGGACGAGCCTTGGAATAGTGTTAGGAGTTGCATCCACCATTTTTGACGTGAGCGTGAAGCTTTGAAGCTCAATTGGAGGTGGATTTTATAACTTGAACACCTCTACATTTTTATTCAACTATCAATCTTGCAATTTCGTTGATTCCTTCATCTTCTTGATTAATTGTTTGTTGTAATTGGTAAATTCATGAAATCAGAAGTACTATAAGTGACAGGGACGAAGGTATATTATTATTACATCATCTTGGACACTTTTCCCAACGAATTCCTATTCTAATCGGTTTCAACAAGTTGTCCATTTGGTTTCAAAAAAATCGTTTGGAATTAAACAGTTTCATCAAACAGTTAGGAACTAAACGGTTTCAAACTGTTTGGAAGAGTTGACCACAGTTTACCATGTGTAGATTTGATGATAATTATGATGGTTGATGACTCATTAAATTTAATTGATTAATTCCAAAGGGTTCATTAGTTGAAGGTTCATCAATTACCAAACCCTAATCGAGTTAAGTGCTGAAATTCCAATTGATTGATTTAGATTTTTGGGCTGATTAACCAAAACGGTCTCAAGACCATTTGGAGATCATCCAAACGATATCAAGAGCATTTGGAGGTCAACCAAGACCGCTTGGAGGTCTAGGGTTGAGTATGGTTGAGTAATTGAAGGTCCAGAGATACCAAATTGAAATGCAATTAATAGATGATTTGATGATCAATCCAATGATCTAAACCCTAATGAAATTTCACAAAATCGAAGGATAGGATGGGGAAAATGGTCTCAAGACCATTTGGAGATCATCCAAATGACCTCATGACCGTTTGGGGTCAGTTCATATCAAAAATTTAATGATGATTCATTAAATTCAATTGAATCAGTTCCACAATGTTGATCATTGATGGTTCCTCAATTTCAAATCTCTAATTGAAGGTTTCTTGAGTAGAAATCCTAGATAAATTGGGTTAAAAACCCTAATTGATGGTCTAATTGAAGGATGATTCAATAGTTCAATTGATGACTAAATTAAGGATTCAATTGGTAATCGGTTCATCTATTGAAACCATGAATTGTTTAAGTATTGAAAGAACTTTTTGGTCCATTCGGTTTTGAGAAGGTTTGGACCAAACGGTCTTAAGACCATTTGAGTCCAAACGGTCCAAATGGTCTCAAGACCGTTTGGGTCCAAATAGTCTCAAACTGTTTGGAGACCCAAAGTTCAATCGATTTCAACACCTTTCTTGTCCAATCGGTTTCAAGGGAAATTTGCCCAAATGGTTTTCTACCAATTGAATTCTGAGAACTAAGATCATTTAGGGTCTAACTAATCAAATCTTTTTAAGATCAACATGGTTAATCCATTTGGATATCTCATATAATTGAAGGTCCAATATGGTTAATCTAGTTGGATACCTCATGCATTTGTAGATTTTATTGGTTAATCCAATTGATCACCTAATGTAATTGAAAGTTTAATTGGTTAATTCTTTTGGATACCTCATATAATTAAAGGTTCAACCATTTGAAGACCTGATGTACTTAGATAATTGATACCCTTAGTGGAATTAATCATTAATGCATAATTACGTAATAATTCAATACATCATGCTAACCATAAATGCATGTATTTGAATAAAGGGTAGGCTCAATCTAATCAAGAATTGAGTAGTGGACATCCTGAGAAGGATGAGAGAGAAAGATTCATACATGAATGATATCATCTAGAAATTAAGTCTAAAACATTCAAAATGATGTGATATACAATTAGGGCATGATCATTGATAAAGAGATCATAAAACCCTAATTGAAATGATTGATGAACTCAAACCCTAATTTAGGGCAAATCTGAATGGAACCCTAATCTAGGAGGATACTGCGATATGAATTTTAGATATTGACATGAGTAATCCTAATTCATGGTATTGGTATGATAAACCCTAATTAGGTGTGAATAGTAAAACCTAACCCTAATTTGGATGTTGGGATATGATAATTCCTGATGTGATGTGAATAGTAAACCCTAATTCTAAAATTGGATGAAGATGTGTGAAACGCTAATTCTGGGTTATACTATATAGCATGAAACTCTAATCTTGGATGAAATGATGAATCATTGGTCCTAGTTGTGCAAAGGAAATGAGTAACCCTAATTAACAAGAAATTGGAAACCCTAACCCTGGTAAGAGAATAGTGGTGTTACTCTTGATTAGTATGAAACTGAAATATTATTTATATATCTGTTATCATGTGTGCTAACCATGCAAATATCCTGAGATGATGAACATAGCCAGGTATGAGCTATGATGCTTTATTCATTAAAATTATTCATTGGGCCTTGTGTGCCATAATATACCTTGTTGCTTAGTAAATAGTAACAAGAGAGTTAATGCGCCTCAAGTGCCATAAGAGATGCTTGTGTAGCAAGTATCATGTTTACCTTGGTCAAATGACTTGAAGGAGATAATTACCTGAAAAAGTGGTAATAGTGCTCAGTGATGAGCTAAGGGTTTGAATACCCATATCCATATAATTATGGTATTGAGATTATTAAGGGATGATAATTCCCAGTATTGAAATGAGGGACTGAGATCCCAATGTCTTATAAAGACTGAGAAGTAACTGATAAAAACAGTGCATGTTTCTTTGTAGCACTTGTCCTAATAAGTTATGTTTGAAAATCTTGGTTGATGCTAAAAGAATATGATAATGTACTTAATTACTTAAGTGATACCATAGAATGTAGTTTCCCTGACCACAAATCCATAAGCGTCAGAATTAGCTGAATGGTTAAACGAGTTTTACTCGGAACACATATTTTTGAATATGTGGGGGTAATTGGGCAAATATATCCTTATGCCCCATAGGAATGGCTACTGTTACGACCCCACCTTCTGATAACCCCCAATTAAGGGATACCGAGAGGTCGAAGCCACACCCGTAACTTCCGGATCAAAGGTTCGGCAATTAACCAAGAATAATTATCAAATTTTAACCTACTATACTGAAAAGCTGTAAGAAAAATAAATTTTTGCATACCTTTTTGAAAACTTGGATCTCTAAACTTCTATCCACTTAAGAATTCTACGCTAACTAATCCTCCTTGTATTTAAGTTCATGTATTTCACAATATGACAATTTACTGTTTGTCTTTTTGGCTTGTACCTAAAACGCCGACAAACAAAACGTCGGTCAGCCGAAGCTGGTATGTGGAGGAACAATAATCATGTAAATACGTTAACATTGTAATCATTCAATTAATCATTTAACAACCAAGATTACATTTTAGATATAACTCCACGATCCAAGAGTACCCTATCCTCTATGTTGTCTCCATTAAACCCCTCATGATCCACCTATAAGTGAACCAATTTCTAGGGTTGAGTCACATGGCACTACTCGTAATTAAGTATCCCACTCCATAACTCATGGCAGGCTAATTAGTCTCATGGCACTACATGTAGGTAGTCCAGTTTCTAACTCTCGGTAACCTAGACCTTGCTCTAGGATTACCCATTTTTTCTTAGCCTTTTCAAAGCAATAGAGGTGGACCCGGATCTAGTTAGTTATATACACACGTTTATAGTGATAATTCGTAGTGACTTTATAGTTGCATGAAATAAATAAACATCCAACAGTTATTTTCAAGCAACCGATTAAAGCTTCGGGAATCACTGTGAAACTAGACCGATTATTCATAATCGTAACCACATACCTAATTTGATCAGTCATGCAAATTATTCAACATATACTTCATGTATATACAATCAAGCCAATCAACAGATCCAAGCAAGTAATTCAATCATCACATAATTCCTAAAAAGAATATGTACTCTATTTATTACACACTTTATCAAGAATCTACTTTATTGACTTGGATTATCTTTCTAGGGTTTCTAATCTGCATTAAGGTTTCATTAATATTC
The DNA here is from genome assembly GCA_963693085.1 of Alisma plantago-aquatica. Lineage (NCBI taxonomy): Eukaryota > Viridiplantae > Streptophyta > Magnoliopsida > Alismatales > Alismataceae > Alisma > Alisma plantago-aquatica. Next base: position 1,514,863,468 of record OY856409.1, read on the forward strand.
ATTAGGGTTTCTTAGATCAATTCCTCAAACTTTATCCCTTTTAGGTTATTAAACCCTAACATACTCTTTTCCATTTATATGAACCTTAATTGCTCAACTATCCATTTTAATAGTCTTTTATACCCAAATTGATTAAGGATCATCAGATCCCCATTTATTCATGGATTTGAACAATTAAAACAATTAAAGGACATATTCATCTAAATTAGGGTTGTCAAGCTCGTTAATGCATAATCATGCACGAAACCCTATCTTAAGCCAATTATATAAAATGATCATCTTTTCAGTTCCTATTTTCTCTTTTATTTAACAACAGGTTAATATCATCTTTAATAACGTCATTTAGTCCATCTATCATCAAATCTAAGGGTTTTTCCTTAATTAAATCACTAAAGATGATAAATTTATGTACTTTTCACATTTCAGGCATATTTATGCATACAAACTCTAAATTAGACTAATCACGTGCAAAGTTATTCCTTTTTGAACATAATGTACCTTTTTACATTTAAGAGGTTAACATCAACCCTAAAGATCCATTAAACCCTATTAAACACATTAATCATATCAAAATAGGGTTTCTTAATCTTTAATTCATTAAAGATGATAATTTACACTACATTTCCAACTATGTTCAGAATCAGGCTATAAAACTATTTTTAATGGGTTCCTTGCATTTTTCTGATCAAAATACATATATAATTTGTCTTGATCAGAGTTACGAATATTGAGATATGAATTTTATATGAATTACCTGTTTGGGCCAATGGCATGCTGCCACGTCATCCATTCTAATGCAAAGCGACCCGTTTGAGAATTATAACTGAATTACATTTCTACCCTCAGTTAAGTGACTGGTTCTTCAGCCCACGGAGGGGTAGGATTGTCCAACAAACAATCGGTCGTCTTCCTCCTTGGATCAGCCGTGACACGGATGCCCTAGCTGCCCATGGCACGACTCCAGCTCCCATCATGGACTCTTTCAGTGACCGGCGGCGGTCCCTTTCGATCATCTACCCTCCGCCGCATCCAATGGTGTCTAGAACCACTGCCATGGTGGTGGAAAACAGGCTGGACAGACCTGTCACACGACCACCCTAAGCAGCCGTGCTGCTGCCACCACGGCCATCTAGAGCGAGGGAATGCTCACCCAGGCGTCTTATGTCATTGTGGAAGTGGCAGGCCTTCCTCTCTACCCCTCCCCAACCTCATATAGCTCCAGGTTAGGGCTACGTTCTTGGTTTAGGGTTTACGAATGAAAGCAAGGAAGAAGAAGATAGGAAAGAGAGAGGAAGATGTGAGTTTTCTTCTTTGAACTCGACCATGGGGTCTACCCTTTTTATAGGGGAGGATATCCTCGCCCTAAGGTACCCACCTAAGAGGAAACAAGTCCTCTCCTTATTAGGAAACCACCTTCCTTCATTAGAAAGCAAACTTTCTCTCTCTTCTTTATCCTTTGGATATTCCTTATTATGTGGATATTAGGAAATTCGAAATCTCCCTTCTCTTATTCACTTTATGTTTGCTTTTTAATTCTTTTGCACAAATTTCTATCTTCTTTTAATAGAAATCACTTCCTTTTTCATAAAGCCACCAAAATCATTAATAATGTATCATTTTATCTTTTATTTTGCAAATTGTGGTATTTTCTCTTTCTTTCCTCTTTATTGGGACTCCTTGGATCCCAAGACACTCCATTATTTCGAAATTCTTTTTATTGGATACTTATTATCCTTTTAGATGCATCATTACACATTATTTCACATTATCTTATTTGTTTCTCATTTAAATATCTCTTTTTAAGGATTTCTTTTTATTTCTCTTTTATTTTCTTCATTGGACTCCCTTTTAATATTAGCAACCTCATGGATACGAAATTTCCCCAAGAAATCTCATTTATGCCTCTTTTGACTCATTTTATCATTATTTTCAATGTATTTCTTAATAAAGAAATACTTAATTAATCTTCTCTTTTCTTATTGCTTCCTTTTTACAACCCTAGACTCCTTGGTACCCAAGGAACCCAAGAGGCATGAAATCCTCTTTGGATGTGCCTTCTAGAGGTTTCTACATATTTCTTTTCTTAAAAATTCAATTATTCCTTTACTAATTGAATTTCCTTGTTATTTGGGCCCAATAGCCAATAAAGCCCACAACAGAAACACCAAGGCTATTGTAAACGAAATCCATTTATTTGAAGCAAATTATATCATTATATGTTCAAATATCTTTAATATGAGAAATTACATTTCTCACCAAATGTTCCCAAAATTGGGTTTGTAACATCCTTCCCCTCTTATAGGAATTTTGTTCTCAAAATTTTATCAAGCAAACAAACAATTCAGGATTAGACTTTTCCATGTCCATCATTGGCCACTATATGGCTTTACCGTACTCATGGCGCTTCCACTGAACCTTTATGGTCACATATTCTTTGCTCTGAGTTCTTTCATCCCGGCGTCTATAAACTGCACAGGTGACTCAGGCCATGTCAGCCTCCCTTGGGGCTCACTAGGTTCATTGCTCAGCACATGGTCGGGGTACCTCACATAGTGCTCTAAATTTGACACATGGAACTCATCACACATTACTTCATCCTGAGGGGTAAGGTCAAACTTAACCTTCTCCACCAAACCATATCAAAAGAACCCATGCATCAAAGACTCAGCTCTCTTAGTTATAACTTAGATGGGTCTGATTTTAATGTCACATATTCTCCCACAGTGGACTGCATGTCAGTCTACTTTGCATCTGCTCATGACTCTTGTCGTCTCTAGGCTCCTTTCAGCCATTGCATGATCAAAGCGACTTCATCTACACACAATGTGGTCCTTTCACCAACATCACCTTACTGAAGTGGTGACTGACACAACCTCCCTTACAGAGCTTCTTTAAACCCAATACTGGCTATGGTGGTCATCATTACATCTTTCATAGGACAAGAACTGCCTCTAGATATCACCCTGAATGAGCACACATGCTCTCATTAGACCCCTTTAGTCGGGATTATACTAACCATTAATTAGGGGTGATAAACTATACATATCATCGAGTTCTTCATGTACCTACTTTCACCTTATGGAACTGAACCTCTAAGTCATTCTCATGAACTTTTGAACTTGCATCATGGTGTAGTTGAACCATCTCTCTCATATGTAGTTCCATTCAATCTGTCCCTTGACAGTACTCTTTCTTTCTTATTCCATCTGGGTAAGGCGATCTACCATAACCCATATTGCATCTCTACCTTCCTTGGTCTAGGGGAGACCTATCGTAACATCCATAGTGATGAACTCTCATTCCCTCTCAGGGACTCTTTTATCCTCTATATCGATACACTGGGTTACTGGGGTTCATCCTTTACCTCTTGGCTTGCATGGCCATAAACCACATGCAACTTCATCTTAAGCATCCAAAGTGCTATTGCCATTTACCACGGTGTATGGTGATCATGATTTCCTGTATGTCATGATTCCTCAAGATCGATACCTTAGAAACCCTAAACCACTCTAGTCGGGGTTTCATCACCTTCTTTTCCAAAGAAGTGCCTCTGAGGTTCTACCACCATCCATTCATTGCATCAAGGACTAGACTGGATAACCAAACAACTCTTAACTTTTCAACGTATCTTGTTACATCTGAGTGTTATCCAAACACCTCTCCTTTTCAAACTTAGGGTTAGTCAAACAACCTCTTCTAGCTTCTAGTCAAACAAGTCAGATGTATCTCAACCAGAGCATCCATTACCACTTCACATCCTTAGGTATTAAGTAACATTGAAGACATACACTTCCATGTATTTCACTTATCATCTCGTACATTAAGTCTATCTTCATAGAAAACACTTTGAGCTCATCTTTTTGGTGATCAAACTCAACCTTGTATGACTCACATCACTAGATAAAAACATCTTCATAAGGTGACTACCTCATTCCTCTTAGTGTTTGTAAACCATCCATGTATCTTTCACCTTACCAGGGCATGCTATCTTCTCTGTCCCCATATCTCGTGGAAACGTTCCAATCCACATCATCTTTTATCCTTGGTGTATGGCATGCATATTGTCCTATCTCTCACTCCCATAACAAGAGGAAATAAGCATTTGGCTGTAGTCCAAATACAGAGTTCTTCTAGTTCCAAAAGTAGAGATGGTACATCCCACCTTGTCAGTACACCTTTAAATCTCAGTTGAAACGTGCCTCATATGTCACTTCATCTCAATCATTTTGATATCAAAGTTACTTCAATGGAAAACTGGTTTCGAACCTACTTGGGTCACCTCATAATCCTTGGTCATCTCCTCTAGGTTTATAGGGTTCCGACTCTTTTGGGGTCATCCCTCTTCCCTCATGCATCAAGAGAGTGCCCTACTCATCTGCCCTTTGGGTCCCATGAGTTCATGAAGGTGATCAATCTCCTAACCCATGACTCTCAGGCAATGATAGTTGTTACCTCCCGACTCTATGGTCATGTGCAACTTAGGGAATTAGGTAACTCCTACTTCCATCGGTCTTATCCCTACCTGACCCTAGGATAGACTTAGGGTTCTCTTATAGTACATGTCCAACTTAGAACCTTACCCAAGCCTTCATCATCTCTCTTTCTGCATTCATGGGCTGACTTTTATCCGTTCATAGGGATCATGGCAACCTGCCTACCCTGGTCAAGCCCCATATCGGTTACCTCCATTGCAAAACATTCATATTCAATTAGAGATTGATATCTATGGGTCTACAGGTTCATTCTCATACCATGTACTTTTCACTTAGCTTATCAAGATCCTATAAGACCTCTTTAGGTTACCAACAAAACTGATCTACACCCTACCAAAGGGGTCCCTCTCCCGGGATGGGAGGAAAACTATCTCTTGACAACAAGGGCACAAAAGCTCTTAAGTTTAGTGTTTACATCCACATGAGCGTGCTTAACCCATCAACTACTAAGGCACGAGCAGACCACCTGCTAAACCATGCTAGGTCATCTGGGTTCTCATCTCTCAACACTGGATCAAGATCACACCTTCTCATGTCATCAACTTAGCGGTGAGGGGTTCGTCAAACATACTTTAAACTTAAGGGACTTCCCTTTTCCTCTATACATGAGGAGTACCATGCTTGAAACTATATCAACTTAATTCTCGTCATGAGCATTAGGTATACCACTTCCCCTCTTAGGCCTAGGAACCCTAGGTTCACTTCTTAATGACCAACTACATGCTCAATCTGTTAACCACGTACCAAACATATACTAGGTATGACATGCACTTCCTGTCATCCTTCTACTTGAGAAACACATCAGGGTTGAGTCCTCCCCAAGGACAACCAATAAGGTACAAGGCCTTGCAACATGTTACTATACCTCTTCCAAGTCTAAGGAACTCTCCTTCTCATCTATACCATAGTTACAGAGGTACGAGCAGACTCATCCTCTCCTTAGGGTTTGGTTCCTCTCATGACAACCAAGACATCAACAGCCTTAACGGATCATGCATGAGGCAACTTATATCATCCACTTAGGTCGCATCATCCTCAACTGTCCATTGTTCCTCATATCTCGGGGTCTAGGTTTACGACCTTCTTTCTTGGTGTCCTACTCTCTCTCTTAGAGCTAACACTACAACCAACCTCACCATTGGAGGTCCTCTCTTCAGGAAGGATCAACCTCAAAGCATGCCCCTACCTGGATGAAGCATAAGTTTAACTTATGTTCGCTCAAGGTTATCCATAGATCTTTATGCTTATTTCATAAACCATCCTTCGTACTCTCCTTGTCGGGGTTTCAACACTTTGCTCACACTACTCACGTACCCTGGGTGCATGCTATGCCCTACTCGCATAAGCCCATAGGGTTTCTAAGGTCCTTTACTAACATCATCATCTAAGGAGCTATCCCTTACCCTAACATGCACGACCTTTCCCAGGGTTGGGTTGCCAAAGGTGCTAGGTCACCCATGCATCATGTGGCATCCCAAAGGCATGTCCTTTCAAACATCTAGTCTAACTCATCTCTCTCTAACCTTCACTTAGGGTTAGGGATAGCATCATTCTTAGAGGATATGCCAGGTCTCTACTTGCAATGGAGATCTCTATCTACAAGACTAACTTATCCTCCTGACAAGAAGGTCTAGCCTCAAGTCTCTTCCGAGGACATGACAACTTATGTCATACGGCCTAAGCATGTATCTATTCTTTAGTTTGTGCTTAATCTATTAAGCTTATGTCCATGACATCTTATTTACATGCCTTCCATTAATTTGGTGGAGGATTCCTTAAACCTTATTAACCTTACCCATACCTCAAGTGGGTGAGGTGAAGAAAGAAAACCCTAATCCTTTAGGTCCTTATCAGAATTTTGTGATGAGAAGGGATGAATAAGATGAGAAGTCCTAAAGGTATCTTATTTTGATACATACCCTAAGACTTTGGCCAGGCAGTCACACAGATTCGGGAGTCCTTATATTCCAACTAGCGATGTTGAGGAAAATATAGCCATCCCCTATTAGTGATCCTTTTCTAGACACTTCCGTCTTTTGGATAATCCTCTAATAACTCCCTTGGGTTCTATGGAGTTTGTAAAATTTAATATTTATCAATGGTTAACTGAGGAACCCAAGCTTTGATACCAAATGTTACGACCCGACCTCCCGATAACCTCCAATTAAGGGAGACCGAGAGGTCAAAGCCGCACCCGTAACTTTCAGATCAAAGGTTAGGCAATTAACCAAGAATAATTATCAAATTTTAACCTACTATACTGAAAAGCTGTAAGAAAAATAAATTTTTCCATACCTTTTTGAAAACTTGGATCTCTAAACTTCTATCCACTTAAGAATTCTACGCTAACTAATCCTCCTTGTATTTAAGTTCATGTATTTCACAATATGATGATTTACTGTTTGTCCTTTTGGCTTGTACCTAAAATGCCGACAAACAAAACGTCGGTCAACCGAAGCTGGTATGTGGGGGAAACAATAATCATGTAAATATGTTAACATTGTAATCATTCAATTAATCATTTAACAACCAAGATTACATTTTAGATATAACTCCGCGATCCAAGAGTACCCTATCCTCTATGTTGTCCCCATTAAACCCCTCATGATCCACCTATAAGTGAACCAATTTCTAGGGTTGAGTCACATGGCACTACTCGTAAGTAGCCCACTCCATAACTCATGGCAGGCTAATGAGTCTCATGGCACTACACGTAGGTAGACCAGTTTCTAACTCTCGGTAACCTAGACCTTGCTCTAGGATTACCCCTTTTTATAAGCCTTTTCAAAGCAATAGAGGTGGACCCGGATCTAGTCAGTTATATACACACGTTTATAGTGATAATCGTAGTCACTTTATAGTTGTATGAAATAAATAAACATCCATCAGTTATTTTCAAGCAACCGATTAAAGCGTCGGGAATCGCCGTGAAACTAGACTGATTATTCATAATCGTAACCACATACCTGATTTGATGAGTCATGCAAATTATTCAACATATACTTCATGTATATACAATCAAGCCAATCAACAGATCCAAGCAAGTAATTCAATCATCACATAATTCCTGAAAAGAATATGTACTCTATTTATTACACACTTTATCAAGAATCTATATTATTGACTTGGATTCTCTTTCTAGGGTTTCTAATCCGCATTAAGGTTTCATTAATATTCATTAGGGTTTCTTAGATCAATTCCTCAAACTTTATCCCTTTTAGGTAATTAAACCCTAAAATACTCTTTTCCATTTATATGAACCTTAATTGCTCAACTATCCATTTTAATAGTCTTTTATACCGAAATTGATTTAGAATCATCACATCCCTATTTATTCATGGATTTGAACAATTAAAACAATTAAAAGACATATTCATCTAAATTAGCGTTGTCAAGCTCATTAATGCATAATCATGCATGAAACCCTATCTTAAGCCAATTATATAAAAAGATCATCTTTTTAGATCCTATTTTCTCTTTTATTTAACAATAGGTTAATATCAGCTTGAATAACGTCATTAAGTCCATCTATCATCAAATCTAAGTGTTTTTCCTTAATTAAATCACTAAAGATGATAACTTTATGTACTTTTCACATTTCAGGCATATTTATGCATACAAACTCGAAATTAGACTAATCACGTGCAAAGTTATTCCTTTTTTAAGATAATGTACCTTTTTACATTTAACAGGTTATCATCAACCCTGAAGATCCATTATACCCTATTAAACACATTAATCATATCAAACTAGGGTTTCTTAATCTTTAATTAATTAAAGATGATAATTTACACTACATTTCGAACTATGATCAGATTCAGGCTATGAAACTATTTTTAATGGGTTCTTTGCATTTTTCTGATCAAAATACATATATAATTTGTCTTGATCGGAGTTACGAATATTGAGATATGAATTTTGTATGAATTACCTATTTGGGCCAATGGCATGCTGCCACGTCGTCCATTCTAATGCAAAGCGGCCCGTTTGAGAATTATAACTGAATTACATTTCTACCCTTGGTTAAGGGACTGGTTCTTCAGCCCGCAGAGAAGCAGGATTTTCCAGCGAACAGTCGATCGTCTTCCTCCATGGATCAGCCGCGACACGGCTGCCCTAGCTGCCCATGGCATGGCTCCAGCTTCCGTCTTGGACTCTTTCAGTGACCGGCGGCGGTCCCTTTCGATCATCTACCCTCTGCCGCATCCAATGGTGTCTAGAACCACCACCATTGTGGTGGAAAATAGGCTGGACAGACCTATCACACGACCACCCTAAGCAGCTGTGTTGCTGCCACCACGACCATCTAGAGCGAGGGAACGCTCACCCATGCATCTTATGTCATTGTGGAAGTGGCAGGCCTTCCTCTCTACCCCTCCCCAACCTCATATAGCTCCAGGTTAGGGCTACGTTCTAGGTTTAGGGTTTACGGATGAAAGCAAGGAAGAAGAAGATAGGGAAGAGAGAGGAAGACGAGAGTTTTCTTCTTTGAACTCGACCAGGGGGTCTACCCCTTTTATAGGGGAGGATATCCTCGCCCTAAGGTACCACCTAAGAGGAAACAAGTCCTCTCCTTATTAGGAAACCACCTTCCTTCATTAGAAAGAAAACTTTCTCTCTCTTCTTTATCCTTTGGATATTCCTTATTATGTGGATATTAGGAAATTCGAAATTCCCCTTCTCTTATTCACTTTATGTTTGCTTTTTAATTCTTTTGCACAAATTTCTATCTTCTTTTAATAGAAATCACTTCCTTTTTCATAAAGCCACCAAAATCATTAATAATGTATCATTTTATCTTTTATTTTGCAAATTTTGGTATTTTCTCTTTCTTTCCTCTTTATTTGAACTCCTTGGATCCCAAGACACTCCATTATTTCGAAATTCTTTTTATTGGATACTTATTATCCTTTTAGATGCATCATTACACATTATTTCACATAATCTTGTTTCTTTCTCATTTAAATATCTCTTTTTAAGGATTTCTTTTTATTTCTCTTTTATTTTCCTCATTGGAATTTCTTTTAATATTAACAACCTCATGGATACGAAATTTCCCCAAGAAATCTCATTTATGCCTCTTTCCAATCATTTTATCATTATTTTCAATTTATTTCTTAATAAAGAAATACTTAATTAATCTTCTCTTTTCTTATTGCTTCCTTTTTGCAACCCTGGACTCCTTGGTACCCAAGGAACCCAAGAGGCATGAAATCCTCTTTGGATGTGCCTTCTAGAGGTTTCTACATATTTCTTTTCTTAAAAATTCAATTATTCCTTTACTAATTGAATTTCCTTGTTATTAGGGCCAATAACCAATAAAGCCCACAACATAAACACCAAGGCTATTATAAACGAAATCCATTTATTTGAAACGAATTATATCATTATTTGTTCAAATATCTTTAATATGAGAAATTACATTTCTCACCAAATGTTCCCAAAATTGGGGTTGTAACTGCTACAGCCTATGTCCGATGTACGGGATTGGTTTTGGACCATACCCCAATAAGAGTATGGCTACGGGCCATAACTCCTCAATATAATACCTGGCATTGGCTACGAGCCATAACCCTGAAGAGAGTATATGCTACAGACTATAACTCTATAGTGAAGATGCCAATATACCCTGACAAACTAATTGCAGTTTGACACATGATGTCTCTGCTAAAGTAGTCTCATACTGACCGAGACAGATGAGGTCATGGAATCCAACTCTCCCATTGACCTTATGTGGTACCGATGCTTTACGTAATCAGGGTCAGATGGAGTATGAGCGATATATCTCATCTCCTCAGGGCTTAAGAATGTTTTTAAATTGTAATCAGTCGTGTAGTGTATTTGCATAAGATTGAAATACGAGAATCACTGGTTGATGTTATTCTGCTTAGCATGTTCTAGACACATAAATGTTATATATGCTCTTCAAGTTCGTATTGAATAGGAGACATGCGGCTTTATCAAGTTATAGCTTAAATGCTTGAATAGAAATGTTTCTTTAATCTTCATAGATATTGATTTATCTGTTGTGGAATATATGATTCCACTGCTCAGTTTATTTCTATTAAACTACAATAATAATTTTTTTAGTGGAGAGTTATATCTCTCACTGGAGCAATTTTATAATTGTCTCACCCCAATGGGATTCAACATTTTTTAGTGGACGTGGACGAGGTAGAGACAAAAACCCCATAAAAAGGGAAGAACAACAGTAGAAGTAACAGGGAAGGCAATAAATCCTCAGGTGGAGATACTAGTTGTCAAGTCTTGTAATGTGTAATTAGTGTCCTATGAGTCATCTCTATACAACACAAATGATGTATATATATATTCCTTGAGAAGAAATGGTACAAAGAATGTACTATGTGGACTAGTATGTGAATGTAATATTTTGGTTCTTGTTGAAAGAGTGTTCTGAAGAATGGATCTCTTTGCAATTGGTTTTAATTTTTTGTGATTTTCAGTAATCCGCTGCTAACGATAGCTTCCGCAAGTTTTATTATTGTTGATGAAACTTGTTATCTTAATTGATGGCATTTATCGTCACAGATAACTACCATACTTGAGAGAGGGGGACAAGGGAGAAGGATCCACATAACCATAACGGTACAATACCCACAATTCAAGTCACATAGGTCACAAAAGGCAAACTAGCATTTCCAACACCATAAGAAGGGAAGAGGGTGGATCATACGCACTAGGGTCCCCAAACACCTCAATATTATTGATCTAAAGGAACTCAAATAATTAGGTTCATAAGTTTGATCACACTCATCATTGGTTCAAGATGTAACCAAGCATTCCCATAATTGGGGAACATACATGCATTACATGTCAAATGAATCAACCATAGCAAGGAGAATATTAGAGACTGATATTAAAGTCAAGGATAGACATATAGTACTGGTTTGTGCTTTGTTAGGCATTAGTCCATCATTAAGTAGCAAAATTATCAAATTAGGGCAATGTACATCATTTTAGTCTCAACACTATTGATATGTGTACAATTAAAGTCATGTATGAGAAACAAGGATCATTAGGTCTCTTATTAAACCCAAAAACACTTACATGTTACTGAATTACTGGTTTGGAGGATAGAGAAGCATAAAAGATTTAATATTTAGCATAGTCAAGCATTTAACATGATCAAATAAGGTCAAAAACGTGTTTTAGCAAATCAGGTGAACTAGGAGCATAATCAGGTCATGAAACCTTTCTCAGGTTGTAGATCTTTTTGATATGATCAATTTGATATATAATATTTCTTGGGTTTACCTTAGGATCAAGAAGTTATGATTTTTGGGAGTTTGTAAATAAAAATGGAGTTTTTCTGACTATTTTTACCTTTGTGGCCAATCAGTCGATGCCAAGTGGCACTAAGGGATGCCACACTGACATTTAGCGACCGCTCCCCACTCCCACATCGCACCCAGTGGTGTTTAGGGATCATCATCGCCCACTCCCCACCGACTTCAAGCCTTCTGCGGTCGGAGCCGCGACAATCCTCACCACCCGCACGTCTGGTCCATCATGGACCATCCTCTCATCAACGACTAGTGCTAATCATACTTAGTAAGCATCCACCCAGCTAAGGAGCCTATGCTACGGAGGAGGAGCTCTTCTGCTCTCCTTCCACACTAAGGATGAGGAGTTGTATGCTCCCAAAGCATGCTGCCCTAGTCTGTGGCCACCTTGTAGATTTACTAGGGCTCTCTATTGTGGCCGAGGGTGGCTGTGGAGGGATCGCACCATTGGGGACGTGGGTGGCGGTGTCCATTAGAGCAGAATGAATAGAACATTTCAAGGGCACTAGGGTGTGTGAAGAAGCAGGAAAAGATAGGGGAAGTGTAGAGGAAACAGAGGCAGATCATTTGGGATACACAATTGCCTCAGATGGAGTCAAACAAGGTCCTTATTGGCTAGTCCAAAAGGCACTGCTATAGTGCGTATGGACCAAGGTGGGAGATGACCAAGGACCATCAAATCATGACCTAAGGTCACTAAAAGAGGCACTTTAGGGTTTCTCAAGCTAAGGGATTTCGCTGCTAGGCCACACACCCATGATTAGGCCCACTATGGTTAAAATTCAATTAAAATCACACAACACATGTGAAATTCAAGCCAATTTTAGTCGATCATAACTTGGGCTATGAACTTCCGATTGAGGTGATTTTTGCACAATTGGATTCATAATTGAGTCCACTACAACTTGGTAGATATTAAAGAGCCAAACTAATATAGTGATGATATTAAATATTAGTTAAAAGAAGGTGACATGATAAAGATTGATACTTGATCAAATTTCTCAAATTAGAGTAACATACCATGCAATTAGTCATTGAGGCGATCAAATTGGGTCATCAAGACATCAAGTACTATGAGCAAAATAAAATTGAGTGAGATGGGTCTCTCAAAGAGGGGGAAAGTGTATTATAGATGGAGAAGAAACCCATGTTGCCACATCTTCACTATCTTGACAACTCAAGTAGGTGTCATAGAACTGTTTGTTACCCTAAGTCTGCACTCCTAATGGCTACATAGCCAAAGGTGATTGGACCTGGGTGCCCATCCCTAGAATGGATCACATAACATATGCATGAATAAAACCTCAAAAGAACAATATAAGAGACAAGATAGAACATAAAGGAAACTAAACTAGTACCTTACAAGATCTTAGTCCCACATATAAACTCATATGAAATTCCATTTGCATGACATTAGATGATCCCAAGAGTAAGACCAGGATATTATCATAATAGAGCAGAAGCAACAATCTTAGAAAGATTTATAGTGTACATGTTACCTAAACTCATAAAATGGGTACACTTCAGCACAACTGTGCTAAGTACGCTATAAATTACATAAACTCACAAGTTTAAAAAACATATATGCTTGGAAAAACTTGATATGGTAAAAAGAAAGAAATAAGCATCATTACATACTTTCTTATTAACATGCAATCATATTTTAACTGTATTTCCATTATACTTAAACAACAATATATGACCATTGACCAAATTCCTCAAAGGAAAGGTCCCTAAGGGTACTCAAGATGAGCTAACCCTTTTTTATATACGTGAGGGACCTCAAGACCTAAGTCAATGAGCCAACCCCATTTTTAACATGCCGTGTGCCCTTACCCTGAGAATTCAGGCAGGTACACAAGGTTCATATAATGCACAAGTTCAGTTATGTTCAAGGTTTATTCAACATATATAAAGCAAAACGAACATACTAATCATAGGGAACAAGTAGCTCACACAAGTATACAAAGACAAGCATTTTAAGCATACAATCATACAAGCAAGTTCAATACTACTAGTCTGGCCAATAGAAGGATAAAGCGTAACTTGATTAGAGCATAAGATTAACGAGTTGATTTAGAAAACCATATATAGTGACATATCTAGATCTTGGCAATAGAGTCCACAAAGTGATCATGGGAGTACAAGTAACTTTACATTAATTAACATCAAAATGATTTAGGTCATCTTAATCATATTCATCAAGGGTGGATGTTTTACTTAATCTAGGTTCCATTATTCTCATCGATTGATTTCTACATGTCCAATGTTCATGCAGTATTCATCATCAAGCACATACTACATCATACATCATTTTGATTTAGAGTGAAACATCCTTAGCAAGATCAGGGATTTTATACATAAGGTTTCATTGATCTTAAAAGGGAAATCATAAGATTTGTACAAGGTTGGATGACTTAATCATCAGAATATCCATGTAAGTCATATTGAGTCATTTTCATGCAAAATAGTCAACACTAGAGTAAATATGAGATCAATCTTGGTTTAGTATTACAAAGAAAAACATGATACTGATTTGAGAACATAAAACAACATCAGTGATCATTAGGGTGCTATTTGTATAAGATTAGAACTCAAATATATCAACATACACATTAGGTCATTTTATGTCATGTCTATGCCACTTAATCATAAAATGGCACACGATATATCGATAAAGAATTTAGGTGTCCAAAGAATAAATTTATTGATATTTATGGTCTCTATGGAGTTTTGATGAGATTTGAAATACATTAGAATAAGCTATAAAATCATCATTAGAAGTCCATAAATATCCCATTTAATGTCACTTTTCATATCTAATAGAGTTAAATTAAGAACAAAATTGATTCATGGATTAATAATGTATTAATAAGTACTGGTCTAGAGTGATTATAGACAATCAAGGATCATAAGATCATATTGGTGCACAATGTCCATGATTTTATAACAAAAGATCATCCTAAGTGTCATCAGAGGCACATTTCATAAAGGAGGGTCATTATGAGGGCCAAGCATGGTCATGTTTGATTTATATAGAGCAAGATAGCTTATGTCACTGATTAGAGTAATATTAAACAAGTGAATTCATGATATGGCCAAGGTTGAGCAATAAAATCATTGAACTTCAAAAAGAGATGTATTTGATGCCATTTTTAAAATAACAAGAGCTACGACTGGAGTTTTGCTATGAAACAAAGTCCATTGGATAGCCCTCGTCAAGTAGCTCTAATTTCATATATAATATTCCTGATCTTTCTAAAGGATGCATTAGTTATCAATTATTCAAAATTTACCTTAAAAATGAAGATCTTGGGTCATTGGATCTTGATCCAGTGGTTGTGGATGAGCCACACAGCCTAGATGGGTGTTACTGCCCGGTGGTACCATCCAAACTCTCACGGTCACTGGCCACTGATCGCCATCTCTACATGTCACCTACGATCAGTGGCCCAAGGCTCCTCACTACCGCTGGCCACATGCGGTCAATGTGGACCATCCATCGAGGGTTCATGATCGCACGAAGGGGGAAACTGAGCCCCACTTACAGCTGCTCCGCTTGCCACCGCGGCGTCACCAGAGCAAAGAAAGAAGGACAGGAAGGGCCCTAAATGTTGTTGTGAGGTGGCCGTATAGACTTGTCGGGCAACCACAAACCCACAAATAGTCCTAGGAGAGGCTGGGGAGGTATGTTCTGACAATGCCCAAATGGGTTGTCTCTAGCGACACTAGGGTTTGGAGGTAGAAGATGAAGGTGGTGTGGGAGCTATAGTGTACAAAAATGCACAACTAAGGGTTCAAAATAAAGAGGGAGAAGAAAGGGGAATAATGGCGGTGAAAAGAGCCAATTTATAGGTGCAAAAAGGGCTATGCAAGTGGTGGATCATTTGTTGTAGCCACCTACTCCCATCCATGGGAGCAGGTAGGGAAAACTAGCGTGGCCGTCAGATCTTGTCCGGATCCACGCCTATCAGATCCAAGGGCTGTGGTTGGCCATGGCAAGCAAAGAGGATAGCTGACATGGGAAACTCGTGGCTAGAAAAGGAAACATTATGATTGGTAGAGATTTCTCCCACATATTGGTGACGTAACATATCAATATATCAAAACCAAAGTTTTTAAACCGTGTTTCTAAAGCAAACTTGTAAAATGGATATGTCCCAAACCGTAACTCTGATTGACATGGAATTTTCACTGTTGGTTCAAAGATTTCCGATGATTATTATTTTAAAAGTTTGGATCCATAATTACAATGTTGAGGGTACTCAATTTTGGAAATTCATTTTCAAGTGTAATCATGCACTCAACTTTGGTAAATTAAGCATATCGTGACATTTATTCAACTTCGTCGTGTCAAATGAGCATAAAGTGACTCCAAGTCATATAATTCTAGGTGTGAGGGGGGTTATTAAACATGATGGATAATATAATGGGTCAAGATGTAAATTGACTTAATGATAGTGGAATTCCAGGTTATCACAGTAAGTTTCCCAGTCTTTTGTCCTTACCCTGATAGTCTATGCATTTTTACAAGGATTTTATTATCAAGTTCTAGTTTATGTGTGCAAGTTGTAAAATCAATGAGACAAACACCAAGTACACTAGTAGATTTGTAACGACCCCGCCTCCCGGTAACCCCCAATTAAGGGAGACCAAGAGGTCATAGCCGTTATCCCAATTAACAAGATCAAAGGTTTGACAAATAATCAATAATAATTATCAAATTATACCAAATTATATTGAAAGGATGTAATAAAATAAAACATTGCATACCTTTTCCAAAAACTTGGATTTCTACTTCTATCCACATCTAGATTCTTTTGTAACTAATCTGCCTTAGTACTTTATTTCTTATTTAATTCCATACATGCCACTTTAATGTCTGTCCATTGCAATCTTATACCTAAAACGCCGACAAACAAAATGTCGGTCAGCATATTGAAATATGTTGGTATGTGGGGAAATGATAATCGTGCAACTATGATTACAATGTAATCATCCAATTATAATTTAACATCCAAGATTACGTCTTAAGCAATACTACTCAATCCTTACCTATCTGTTATCTCTGTGTTGTCCCTGTAGTGGGCTTGGATACTACCTCTCTCTATGGTAGATCCTTACCCCCATGGCCCTACGTCACAGATAGCTAATACTTAGGGTTATAGAGTCGCATGGCCCTACCCAAAGGTAGCCCAATCCCAGACCAAAGGTGACTTGATGGACCTACCCCATTGGTAGCCATGTACTAAGTAATCCAATGACCTGATGGACCTACCCCATAGGTGGCCATGTACTAGGTCAAACCATTAAGCCATAGAGGGGACTAGGATCTGAGCTAGTAGGCACATATCTTAAGTGATAGTCATATCCACATTATAGTTTGCATGAATTAAATTCATCCAACAGTTCAATTCAAGTCATCGAGGAAAACTTTGAAAAACCTCGAAAAACTAATTCGAGATATTCATAAGCATAACCACATACCTGTCAGGCTAATCTAAGATAGAAATATTCCATGCAAGTAAGAAATCCAAGCAAGCAAGCACATACAACAAGATCATGAAATAATCATACAATTTCCTATTGTCGATCATGCCATCAAGATCTATTAAACCTAGTTCACTTCCGAGGATTTTTAGTCCACTTTTAGGGTTTCCCTTGCAATTAGGGTTTCCCTTTACCTTTTATTATTTTAGACCCTAATTTTATACAATTACTCACAAACCCTAATTATCTCATTTATTCATCATGAAAGATACTAAGGTTATCTTTTAACAACATATAACCCTGATATCAAAAAAAGCATAATTAACCATCAATTATGTTCATTATGCCTCTTTTACATTAAAGCTTCCAATTTTATCCATTTAATTCATGACAAGATCATTATGATCATTTATCATCAATTCATAGTTCATTATGGTCTAATTCACATATGATCTCTATTTGTCATTAATTCTACCTATATCCATTAGAAAACCCTAATTACTACATTAAGGGTATTTATCCACAAGTAGGAACTTTTATACTTGAAATAGCTTGGAATTATCCTATCTCAACTTTATTCACAATTTTGAATAATTAAAACCATTATGAGTCACATTTACTACTATTAGGGTTTCAAGGCCCATTAAAGCATATTATGCACATGAACTCTCAATTAAACTAATTACGTGTAAAGTGCATCCTTTTTATTCTTAATGTACCCTTTTTACAATTAACAAGTTACTATATACTTTAAACATTCATATAACCCTTTCTAAATAATTACTCATCAAAGATTAGGGTTTTTCATTTATTAAACCATTAAAGATAGTATCTTTTCATACTTTTTGAATTGTAAGAAGAATCAGGCATCAATTACATTTTTATTGCATTCTTTTCATTTTTTTTGATCAAAAAGCACTACTTATTCGTATTTTTTGGCCAAAGGATCTATTTTTAACGATTTATACAAGATTCAACCTTTTTCTTGAATATAGATCAGAGAGGCGACTAACCCTTTATTTTTTAGAAAACTTTTGTCTATTGGATCCGCGATCGCCTTTCACTGAGCACGATCAGATGACTCACGTGGCTTGCACCCACTAAGGGTCTTCTGGGGCGTTGAACAAGATCGACGTCGATTGCCTTCCTTGATCAACAACTAACCCCGATCCAACGACATCTGCTGCTTGACTTCGCTCGATCCAGGGGAATAGCACCGCGGCGGTGTCGTAGCTCGAAGCTCACCGGAGCTTCTTGATCTTGTCGACCTGGGGTATGAGGGAACTAGGGAAGGGGCTGGTCGAACTCATGAGGGTCTGCCCCAGTTGAAGGGGGTCCTATTTATAAGATATATGGCGCTCTTTAGGGTTTCCCAATCTCACCGCCACCCCTGGATCTTGGCCCAAATGGGCATTTCTTCTAGAAGAAATGAAACCACCCAAAACCTAGGTGGGTTGGGTGTGGAATCATCTCACAAAACCAAACAACAACTTTCCATGTTTGCATATGTTCAGATCTACGAGGAAAAATCGAGGGAAAAGTCCCTCTATTCTCGTGACACTTTCCTTCTCAGAATCGAGGAAGGAGATGCACAGCTGGCATCAGATCTTGAACCGACGGCTGCCATCGTCCCAAGCAATTTTCTTTTAAATCGATAAATGTGTGACATTTATTATAATCACAACACTTTAGGGAAATGTGTAAAATCCATAACTCCCAAACCGAGTATCCAATTGATCCCAAATTTTGAGGAAAACTTAATAATAACTTGATCTACCTCTCTGCAAAATTGGGCTCATTATCGAAAAGAAAATGTGCCTTTTCATTAGGTTCAAGATATCACTTAATTATATATATATATATATATATATATATATATATATTTCTCACATATTTTCTCTTTCCCTTACTATTAAGTTATTATTCTAAGTTCCTTGAACCTCAATGAACCTTAATGGCTTGAAATCCCATCTTGGGGATATACCTTAGCCTCTTTCTTTATCTTTCATCCCTTTTATCATTATCTTACTTTTTCTTTATTATAATATATATTTTTGAGGATTTCTCTTTATCTCTCTTTTTATTTTCCTTATTGGAATTCCTTTTAACATTAGGAATCCTTTGGATACGAAAATCCACAAAGGATAACTCAATTATACCTGTTTCCACTTATTTCCCACATTTTATCAATGTTTTCAATTTCTTTCTTAATAAAGAAATACTTGATTGGTCCTTTCCTTGTTATTGGGACCAATAGCCAATAAAGCCAACAAAACAACCATCAAGGCTATTTTAAACAAAATCCATTTATTCAAAACAAATTATATCATTATTTGTTCAAATATCTTTAATATGAGAAATTACATTTCTTGCCAAATGAACCCAAAAAATTGGGGTTGGAACAAGATTACTACATGGAAATATTTGAGCAAGTAAAGTAGCATGCATATGTATCACATTTCAAGCAAGAAAGGCATATTCATATGATTATGAAATCTCATATAATTCAAAGATTCATAAATTGACTTATCCTATACTATATAGACACAAGAAACACATGATTAAGCGTTATGTTACATACAAGCATTAGATTTTCATCATTAACCCTTACTGGTTCCGTTTTTTGGGTTTCATCCAAGTTAGGTTCAAAGTTTCTTATTAGTGCATTATATGATCTTTTACTGAGTTATAGGTCATCACGTAGGTGGGATTCAGGTTTCATATCATTTTGATGTTCCATTCATATTATACAAACATAATAAGATTTAAGTCAATTATGTTCATAACTAGGTCGTAACACTCATAATAGGGAAAGAATGGTCATAGTTCATCAAATGAAGAGGTCCAAGAATAAGATATGATATAGATAAAAAATATTAGTACCTAAGAAATACATTTAAAGTAGGTGGATGCCCCCTTGAGACTAGGCATCATAATCAACATATCAACATTGATGCAATACTCAACATAATCAAACTATAGAATTTGGGTTTAAAATATGATTTGAGTGGGACATCCACATTGAAGTAACTCATAGAGTTATGATATATCTTTATGTGTAGGGGGTGGACCCAAGAGTAGTAATCATGACATCATCGGGGCACAAAAGGACAAAACAAGTAATACATATTTATGAATAGTTTATATGAATAGGTTAGAAAGTAGGTTTGATGATATATGAACCTATTAACGACAAAGAGAGATACATACAAGCAATTTGGATCATAAAACAACATGAGGTTACTGATTTCAAGGATCTAAAAGGGTTATATGAATTGGTTAGGTCAAAGATATCATGTAGTCTAAGTATAACATGTATTACACGGGACAACAAACACGCATATTTAGTCACAAAGAAAACATAAGTCCATAGGGATCCCATGGAACTTTGGGCCATATAGAGGTGCAAAAAGACTGATTTCCATAGTTAGATACACATTCGAAGTCATAAAACACAATATTAGAATTAATAACGCAAAGTACATCACATTTAAGTCCCAAACAAGTACTATCATTGCGAATCGAGTCATTCATGAACAAAATATGTAATTAGGAGTTCCAACATGTTCAAAAGAACTTATAGGTTACTTATTTAGAAGTAGGTAGAACAATAAAGATACAAACTATAAATTTATCATGAATTGAGAAAATCAACTTGGTCAAAACTTGTATATTTAGTAGATTAGAAAAACAAGATGAGGAATCATGGCACACAAGTAACTTCATCAGGTAGATCATTTCGAGACAATAAATTTGGTATATCATTCCGTGTGTTTTGGAAAAAATATGCGGGAGTTATCATCATTTGAATATTTACAATAATAATTTTGAATATTAGCTAAATAGGATGCAACTACTAGCATATATTGTCGTGGGCCTAGGGCTACACTGCAGGGGACTTAGCTCACAACAACATTGCATGTTGGGTCTCTCTATCCTACTCATGTTGATCCCCCACCCTGTCATGCTCCATATGTGAGTTAGGGGAGAAACATGGGAAGTGAATCCTTCTTCCCTCTAGTCAACATGATTTCCATCATCATGGCCAAGCAACCCAGACCCAGTCTCTTAGTTCCTCCCACTTGCATGCTTCTATTTTGATTTTGGGATTTCTCATCCTCATCTCAACTCTATCAGATCTTGTTGAAGAGGTCCCATTCTACAACATGTCTTGGCGCAGGGCTCACTCACAGAGCAACATTCACCTACTACGTAGGTTTGCAAGGAAGATAAAGACGGGAAGGGCTTCGAGTAGAGGGGAACATGAGAGATACGAACTAGTGGAAAAGGGTCTAGGAGATCTAGGATGTTGATCACATTTTTCCTCCTACTATTTGCTTTAATTTTCTAGAATGAGTCACCAAGAATAATAATTGGGAGTAGAAAGAAGAGGGGGTTGTGGGTTGGAGAAAACTAGGGAAAACAAGACACAAGGTCTAAAATGATTAAGGGTTTGCTGTTCTTGCCTTTCCCCTCCTCCTTTTTCTATATTTGTTTGATGGTAGTAGAAGACCCTCCCAACCTTATGATTTTTCCCCATAGTGGATGAGGAGAGGGGCAAGTAGCTAGGTTGTGATTTTACTTTAGAGACAATGTAGTCTGACACCAGGTAGAGAAAGAGGAAGAGAAAGAGATCAAACTTGCCAATATTTGTAGTTTCAAAATTAGAGTTTTATAGGCTTAGTTGGTGAGATTTTCATGTTGATGTATTTGTAATGAAAAATACTATAACATGAAGTGCCTGGAGGTCAAGAGTGTTCATTGATGAAGATAAAAAAATGGCAAATCATGGCATGTCAAGGTACGAAACTTAGGTAAACCATACAAGATACTTTTGCATCTTGGATCACAAAGCCAATGTGACTTCAATTACACATCAAAACACTTAAATCATGTAATCGAAACTAGATTGAATTAATTGATTCAAAAATGGAGAGGGAAGGTTTACAAACGAGAAGATATAAATTCTAGGTTATTGCATTAACATAGGGGAACATCCAGCTAATTTGGAAAGTTCTTCTTATGCCTTTATCTTACACATCTGATAATCCTTCATGTCTAAATCTCATGACTTCATGAGTCTTTTAAAACTATTCTTGAGTCATTTGACCTTCAAATTTATAGGAGTGATATATCTAAAAATAAACATTGAATATGAATGGAACCTAATAATGATATGAAACTTCAGACTCACCATCATGGACCTTAAATATGTATAAGACTATAGGAAATGTAAACAATAAACTTTGATACTAATTTGGTATAATTATTTACTAGTAGTAATAAACACGTTGAACCTTGTTTAATGATTCTTTATGTTCTTAATAAGATGGTTTCATGTGATCCACATGGTCAAGGATAGGCTAAGAATATATGAATTAGGTCTGTGGAGTTATAATAAATTTTTAGTATTGTTTTCTTGATTGAATGCTTGATATATATGTATGTTGTCTTACTTGCAAATATTGACATGCAATATTGTTTTATTATAGTCAATATTTTTACTCTTCTATCACTTGAACAGATAAAATAGATCTCGATTGTAGAATCTTTAAAACATGATTTTCTCTATGACTTTGCTTATTTAAGGTCCCTCACGTTAAATCAGGGTTATCTCTTAGATCTTATCCTTGAGTTCCCCCATGGATCTCTTCCGACGGGAAGTTGGTGAAAGTCCTTATATTGGTGATTCACTTCGTACAATGGAGTAAAATGACTAAAATATATGTTTTCATCTTGCTAAATTACTATTGGTCATTTCTCTATTTTCTTTTATTTTGTATAACATTAAATATATTAAAACCTTAACTATTTGTATGTTTATATGCCCATGTGTCAACACCACGTCTATCAATACACATTTTTCTCATATATTTTACGTTCAAAAATAGCATGGGAGAGAGGATGGATTGTGAGCAAGTGCAAAGGTTGTACCTTTTGTATGTAATCCTAATTTGCAAACAAGTTCAATTTTATAAATTCTCTTTTCAATGTGTAATTATGATTTTGTAATGAATGATATTGGAATATATATATGTTGAATGTTGAGAATGTCATTGGTGTATCCATCTAGTAGTTTGTTCATGTATGTCAAGATGTTTTCACTTTGACATTTGCACTCTCATATCATGTTTGTATGATGGAATTGGGGTTTGTCCTCTCATCTTCATAGGGTTTTGGGAAGGTGGGGTCGAGTTCTATCACACATCATTTACTTCAAGATATTAGAATTCTTTGAGTCTTGACTTTTGTTGTTTTTATAGTATGTGTCCTTGAAACAATTTGTTCGCCACATATAGTGAAATTTAAGGTGAAATTATCAATATGGTTAATAGTCTCACCTACAAGACTATTGGAATAAGAACTATTGATAACAAGATGTTTGATGGTGTTATTAGAACCATGTCCAGTCGCCATCATGTTCAAGATCTCAATATGACCTCAAGATCTCATTATGACCTCAATAGGCATGCTTTATAATATTTATTTTGTGCATGCTACAAAAAATAGATTCATGTATGATTTTCATAGATAATGATCTTTGAAATATTTTTCAATGAAAAACGAGAAAGTTATAGTCTATTATTGGTAAATTTTCACTATGATAGTTGATGTTTCTTCATATCCATCTAGTTTGAGCGGAATACCACAATGCTCTATACTATGAGACTTTGACACGAGTGGTAAATGTATTTTTATTCAAAGTGTGAGATGACTTCTAAATGTAAGGAGTTAAATGTAAGTTATAATTGTCTAATGAGGAAACAAAAGAAAGTAGATTCTATTTGGAGGTTCATAAAATAATGCCTAATGTTGATTACTATTACATTAACATTGTGGGTACCTCTAAAGTTCCATCCAATTGTGGTCTTGGATGCATGGTCACTTTTATTGATATCTTCATGAGGGAAGTCAAGATTTTCTTTTTAAATCATAATTCTTTCCATTTGATAAGATTATGAAGTGTAAGACTACAACTTAAAAGTAAATTAAAAAATGCCCCATAATATTTGGATAATAACTAGTTTAGAGTTTTTCCCATATGAGTTTGCATATTTTTGCCAATCCAAAGACAATACCATAAATCACAATGTTTGGTATAAATAAAAAATGATGTTACCGAGTACATAAATAGAAAACTAAAGATGTATGTTGATTCAAGTTGGACTTGATCCAGATTTTTGGGCTGAAGATATTTCTATAACCACTTAATTGTCAACTTCTCTCCATATACTTAGCCATGTTTCACAACTATGGAAAAGGTATACTATCCTCATCCTACAAACTATTTCAATCATACTTAAAATATTTTTATCCTTTTTTGTATGCTTAGAAGATAGAAAGGTTGCCCTTATGTCCAAGAAATGCATTTTCATGGGTTATGTGATGGAGAAAAATGAATAGATTATTGTATCATGATCCTTTCTTTTTAAAATTAATGATTTAAAGCAATATTATGTTTGATGAGCCTCACATATTATATAAGAAAATGGATAGTGTTACTTTCTCCAGTACATGTCCTTCTCCTACTGCCACTGTAAGGAGTGGGATGTGAGAGGCGATCTACTCCCTACTGAATTTGAGAAATAAACCCATCTAATCCAAACACACTAACAAGTATGTTAGAATAGGTGTATATTTTTTTCTCAAATGAATGGTATAAATCTCCAAAGTATAGTTGTGGAAATAAATTTTATGACTAGTCAAATTACAATTTTATACAATAATCTCCCACTCGGTCCATACACAAAAGAAACAAATTCAACATCTTGCTAGAGGCAAATCCATCTCAAGTCTATCTCCATAGAGACAACTCCTCTATGATAGATCCTTGCCATCATAATGAGTCTTCCATCTTCTTTTACCTAAGGGGTTGGAAGCATAACCCACAAGAGAAGACAAAATGGATCTTGACAACACAAAAATACCAGTATGAGCATATAAATAGGGATTTAATATGGAAAAAGGAGAATAATTAATTATTCATGGATTTTATCAAAAAGGGAGTGTGAACATATATATATATGGATATCAAAACAAACATATAAAAGGTATACAAAACAGATGCAGTTTCCAGAAATAAAAATACTAACAAGATGTCCCACATAAGTACAAGAAAACAAATTAGGGCACATAACCCTTCATCAACAGTAATGAATTTGCTTGAAAGTGACATAAGCATAGCACTAGTGAAAATGAATCAATGGCAGTCCGAGCACATATCCCGATACCTAACAGAGAGTGGAACATAACCAAACACCCTTGGCATACAATCTGGGATATGGGGCATACAATCTTCAGACCCAATGTAAAATAGTGTAGGATGACAAAAAACTTAGTTCATAGGGGAATAAAATCCAGTACTGAATAATATCACATATGAGAATAAAACCTAAGGGGAATAACACCCAGAAAAAACATTGTATTACTTTAGGGCTATAGAAATTTAGAAAAGTGAGATTTCAGTAACATAAATAGAATTATAGATATTTCTATAACACAACTAGATAATATGAAGCATACACCTCATAAGTGGCAAAATAGTTTATAGCCAAAATTTAGTTTCATAATAAGGGCACAAATTTCATGACACGAAAATCAATGTTTTCACATGTAATAGTATGACTATGATAAAATTTAGGATCCAACAAGAATATACAAAAATATAAGATGATCACAACACATAATTTCTCACATATGTCAACCTCTAGAAGAGTGTGCATAGGATAGTATGTCCCAAAGAACCATGAGGTTTATAATTATGGGTAATTTCTAAATATAGAAGTAAAGGATGAAACACATCAAGATGTGAGAGAAATTGGGTTTAAATGATCACTATGGATATTAGAATGCAATGTACCTCAGACTGAGTCTGCATATATCCAATGTCAATCCTAGATCCAATCCAGGGTTTTCATAACACCTATTAAACATATTATATAGAATTATGATTAGGTTTAGATTAATTATAAATACTATAAAAATGCTTTTAACTACTAATGAATTAGGTTATGAAAACCATACAATCTTATGGATTATAGTTTATTGATTTCATAACATATTTTACTTTATATGTATGTCTTACAAATTACTAGTTACAAATTTATAAAATCTAACCAATTAGATGAATCCATAAAAGTGATATAGTTATTTATTAGAATTAGGCACTAAAATCAATTTCATTAGATAGAACAAAATCCTACAATTCCCAATCATTTTTTATTTTTATGATCTATAAATCATTTATTATGAATTTCAAAAATCTAAAAATTGGGAAATAATGAGAAATATGTGCATGCAAGATTATCCACAACACAGAAAAATCAATCTTAGTTGTCCCTATTTATGTGATCCAAATCAAATGGACCTACATGGAGTCAGGTGCATGAATGCATTCATTGAAAAAGACCAAACTTCCTATAAATACGTGATTAAATAATAAATCAAACTAGCGCTAAGCACATAATAGTCCAGAACATCATCTTCCTACCATGTCTCAAATAGAATTTCAATCTCTAGAAATCAGAACAAAGAGAAACTGAACATCGGTCAAAATCTACTATGATGGATAGGGGACTAATCCATGATCTTGTCCAATAATGAAGACACTAGGAAGATAACCTAAATCATCCGAAGAACCATTACTTCTATCTAACATTCTAGGAAGTTCGATGAGGCACAAAGACACGAGACCAGGGTAACACATCCAAAAAACTATAAGATCACATGTAATAGATATTAAGGTGAAACCAATAGCCTAGAATATGAATCAAAATTTAGGAAACTGACTAGAGTTTTTGGAAGATTCAGATCATCAGTCAAATAGGAAAAAAAAGAAATGATATCATACCAAAATTTGTCTCTATGGGTAGTGCAAGGATCTCTACCATACTCCTTGAAATGACATAAATGATTGCTGAATTTTATGGAGGCTTATAGCGTGTTGTTGGACTTGGACTCATCTGGAAAGGTAGAGTGAGGGCAACTAGAGTTGAGGAGATGTATACCAAGGAAGTTGGAGTTTGATTAATGGCTAGAAATAGATCTAGGTAATGTAGTGGAGGTTTAAGGGTAGTTATGTAGGCATCCAACCAATCACGGTTGTAAGGAGATGGAATGGAAGGGAGAAATAAAGGGATAATAGGGGAAAAGTGGGGTTGCATGCGATATGGCGTGAATGTGTTGAAATCGTTGGTTTTATAGGGTTATGAAGTCTAGAAAGAGGGAATTTAGGTTAGGGGTATCAAATTACAGCAAGAGGAGGATAGGAGATCTATAAAATCAATGAGAAGGATTCAAATCTACCTACTTCATGTGAAGAAGAAAAGGCCAGGAAGACGAAGAAGGAGAAGAGTGTGTAGTCATCGGATAAGGGCACACAAAGAGTAAATTTGGGGAAAGAAGATCAAATGTCAGACTGATATGAAAAAGAAAGAAGCACATGTGATAGAATTATTTCAGGAAACCTTTGACAAAAAAAGATTTAGAGTAGATTAAATAGATGTCCACTTTCATTCCTAATCAAATTGAGGGTCTACAAAAAGTCCAATTAATATGAAATTTGACACATAGTTTAAATAAGACATGTCGAATCCAAGTCTCCCAATATCTTCTACTTTTAAGGACATCTAATATTTTCTTTATTGTTTTTACGTATTATGTTATTTGATTTAATTAATGAATTAAAGGCATCTTGGATTGTTTAGATTGATGTAAAGAAACCAAGCTAAATGGAACACAAGATTGATAATTTTTCAATTACATTTTAGTTTCGAAGTATTCTGTTATAAGTTATAATAAAATAAGATCTTCGACTAATCACCATTGCATTTATTCTTACATTATATCATTTACAACATTATTAATTATTTGTATTATTGTTATCTTCACATTTTTACCAAACATAATTTCTTATATTATTATGCACTAATATCCATATTTTACCAATTTGTCCTTCTAGTCTACTAATTCAATATTAACTTAGATGATGGAAATTTCTCATATTTAATGGCATGAAAATTCCATTGTCATTCCAATTCATGTATTAATCACATTTAACTCTCACTACACATATCTTTACCAATATGTGTATATCAGTTATCAAGGGAAATATATGGGACATTTATCATGAACTCATTTACTTATTAGCATAAATGTATGGAATTATGTTAATAAGTGATGTTAATTATAGAGCCCTATTCCACTTAATATGTTATATTTGTTTTCAAGCATATATATATTGTGAGGTGTTGTTGAATTATTTATGTTATGTGCATTAACTATATACATTAATGTATAACTTAATCCTTGTTTGGCCCAATGTAAGAAACCAAACATATTAACCACCTATGTGTGGGATAATGTAATATGCTAGGTTTTGATATGTTGCAACACTACACCCCTTAAAAGGATTTCTTCCTTGAAGTTGCATCATCCATATACAATCAACCAACTACTCTCCACCCTTTAAAAAGTTAAACCTAATCAACACCAAGGTGTTAGGGTTAAAGATATATCTTTTAGTTGTGAATACTTTTTATGTTTTTCAGGTCAAGCATCCAACTAATGTCATATACACATACAAATCCATATTAGGTCCATGTGTTTCTAACCAGAAAACCCTAAGGTTCACATGAGCAACCAAAAAGTAAGAGGGTACAAAAGGGTAGGTCAACTGAACCTTTAGTACTATCCACACTTATCTTACTCATCAGTACATTTCTGGGTTTTTTGTTTCTGTGCTAAATAAATTTAGGGTCCCTCTACCAAAACAACACATATGTCTTTATTGTAACATATTTCAAGAAAGAATCAGTTAAATCAGACAATGTTTTTGTTCATATAGTAGTATAATGCAATTTAGTTTCTATTTAAGAAAGCATGTGGCATAGATCAAAAATGAGCTTAAAATCAATAGCGAACTAAGTAACAATTTTTATCATATCAAGATCGATGATCTCCTTATCAACTACTTTAACATGCATATTACCTATCTCTGACCAAAGAAAAAGAAGCATACTTCAATAGAGATATGTCACAACTTATCAAGATTATCAGATAAGAGAACCCAAATCCTCTTCATGTTTGGGTCTACTAGTCTAGATTCTTATGTATATCTCATATGATTCTAAATATTGTGTTCTTCATCTCATGAACAACTTGAGTAAATATTTGGGTAACAAATCATTTCAAACAATATTATGTATGGCATGTGTCCTAATTAGGGAGATAGATTTAAGTAGTCATAATTCAACCGCTAAGGCTTAGATACCATCAATGTAAGCAGTGGGACCCAAGATGGTATCCACTCCCTACTCAATTTGAGGAATAAAACAATCTAATCTAAACACTCTAACAAGTATGTTACAATAAGTGTATATTTTTTTCTTATAAAAGAATAAAGTATAGAAATAAAAATAAATCTAATGACTATATTCGAGTTTACATGTTGATGAATAATCTTCTTATAGGGGCTTACACAAAAGAAAGAAGTTTAATATCTAGGTAGAGGGAAGTCCAAAATAATATCAGGTTAATCTCCCAAGAGTCAGATCCTCTAATCTAGGTCCATGTCATCATATCGAGTGTTCCATATTGTTACACCTAAGGGCTTGATGGAATACCTCGCAACAGAAGACAAAGTGGATGTTGTTAGTAAAAAATGCCAATATGAACGTATAAATAGGGGTTGATCTCATTATGGAAAAAGTATAACAAATAATTTTTCAAGGCTTCCATCAAAAAGGGAATGTGAACATCCAAATGGTATCAAAAAGAAACTACATATGGTATACAAAAAATTTAACTACCATAAAAATAATACTAATAAGATGTTCCTTATAAGCATAATAAAATAAATTAGGGAGCATAACCCTTTATCAACACAATCAACCTACATGCAAGAGAGATAAGCATAGAACTAGTCAAAATATAAAGTCAGTGGTGGTTAAGGAACATAACTTAAAACCTAAAAAGTAATGGAACGTAACCAAACTCCCTTTGCATACAAGTCAGGGTATGGTGCATACTATCCTCCATCCCAATATATAGATGTTCATGAGGACTAAAACCTCAGTGCATGGTAGGGAAATAAAGCACAGTGCCTAATAATATCACATAGGGGAATAAAACATCAGCAATCTAACTGCCAAAAATTAAAGCATTATATTACTTTAAAGCAACTAAATAAATGTAGAGTCAAATAAAAGTTCAATCTTATAAATTGAATTAATGAGAGCTCCATCACACAAGTTGATAATTGAAATCATACACTAATAAGTGGGAATAATTGTTCATATCCACAATTTAGATTTATAATAAGACCACAAAAGTCATCACTTGAAATTTTGTGTTTTGACATGGAATAGTATCATCAAAATAGAATTTAGGTTTCGACAAGAATATCCAACAAAATAAGATGATCAAAAAATCCATATCAACACATAATTGCTCACATAAGTCAGCGTTTAATAAGAGAGAGAATGTTCATATGATAGTATGTCCTAATGGACCAAGAGAGTGATAATTATTATTAAATGCTTATTATTAAAGTAATAGATGTAGTATACATCAAGAGAGAGAGAAAATTGGTTTAAATGTTCAATTGGTGTAGTAGAATGCAACATACCTTTGATCAATTATTCATATGTCTAAAGTAACCCAAGGTCCAAGCTAGGGTCTTTAAAACACTCATTAAACATATTATATGGAATTATGTTTAGTTTAAAATTAATTATATAATCCCTAAAAATTGTCTTTTGACTATTAATGAAATAGGTTATGAAAATTATATCATATTGTAGTTTAAAATTTTATAAAACTTTTTATTTATTTTTCTAACTTAAAAATTATTAGTTCAGATTTTATAAAATCTAACAAATTACATAATTCATGAATACTTTATATAGCTACATCTAAGCAATCCGGCCATATCGGGGGAGGGGTGACATGTAAACTCAAATAAAAGGATATTTCTAAATTTGTAGAATCTAGGTCCGTATCATGGCATATTTTACTACTACTCTCTATAGTTTTAACCAATATACAATAGGCACATGCTCTACGGTCACTTATGAATCATCATCATGATAATCAAGAATAATCAACTATTGCTAGTTGGGGATATTTTTTTAGCCACAACACTTAAAATACATCAACACTTCTTTCAAATCCACCCAATCCTTCAAGGTGGTTTCTAGTTGACATGTGAATGATGTTGTTTAAGAGTGAATGACAATAGAAAGATACGCTAATTAAGCCTGCATACATTTTTGTATGTGTACTAACTTTCTAACGTCATCTCAATAGTATCCATGAAAGCTTCATCATTATAGGATGGAGGATTCATTTTTGTTATTTTTCCTTGGAGATGTTTCCTAAGATTATTTCAGAGATGTTAGACAACAATATAATTGTTATGTTCATTGAAAACCAAGAGGTTATTTTGGTGTTCTCCCTTGCTAAAGTTATTTTGATATTCATTCGATTATTTCAAATTATTTTGACATTCTCTGTTGTAGAAGTTATACTCATCGAGTATTTGATTTGGTAGAAAACCAAGAGGATCACAAATTTGGTTGTGACTTTTTCCATGTACAAGGAAATGAATTTTTTTTCTCTACCTAGGTTCCCACACTAGAATCTTGGATGGTTCTTTAAAATATTAGGGTTGTAATAGTGATGTCACCACATGAGAGTGTTCAAGTTGTTAATAATAAAAATATAAGCAACACATAAGAATATAAAATAGTATTGATGAACAATAGCATATTTCAATGTTGTCTATTAAGTAAGACAATGTAGTAAATGCAAAACACTCCAAATTAAGCCTGAAATTTTTATAAGAAAGTGTTTGTTTTGATAAAATACTACATTAAACTTAACTTGCCAAAGAAATTCTCTTACATGACCAATTAAAACAAATGCCTTATGTGGCTTAAAACCTATCAATCACATGGTGAACATTCAAACATCCCTCTAGTTCATATCTCGCAACCAAGCTACAACTAAAGGCTCTCCCCTCTTGACTATCTAAGTGGTTAGATTTTTTCTCAACTGATAATATAACCCATATGGTATGTTTTGTTAAATCTTTATATAGAGAATTATAAATTCACATTCACTACATATAAAAGGAGATTTAGAATGCACGAATTTTGAATTCATTCTCATGACATAGGAGTTAGATCTCTAGTTACCTCCACTAAATTTGTATCTATCTTAAGATGCCTAATTTGGGGACATAGAGAACTTTGTCCATCAATTCTTGTGAGTAATTAAATATTCAGATAAATAAGAAGTAACTTTTGGAGTATTAAATAAAATTGTTCACAAAATAACTAATAGGTGCCACTTTAGCTCCAAATACATGAAAATCTACTAGTCGGCGGTATATCAAAATGGTTGTGCATAATGAATTTAACAAGTTCCTTAGAGTATAGAGGAAAAATAGAACATAAAGAAAGGTGAAACAAAATATCACATTTGTGGAGGAGGCACCCTTCACAGTGGAGTAGAATATGAAGCTTCCCAAGCTTGAAGAGAAAGAAATCTCCCTATGGAGCCTAGTTCTCCCTTTCTCTTTTGGAATAGACTCACAATTCTACTCACGCTCTCATTTTACCTGAGATAGAAAAAAAAAAGATGGTTGTTAATGTTTTCTATACTGCACTTTATAATATATCACTTACATTTGGGTGCACCTCATCCACTCGGTAAAGCATGCAATTCACCTAGAAAGTTTCGTATGGGTTGGGACACAAACAATTTGGTGTGTTGTCTGAAAGGAATGGCATGACATATCAATGGTCTAGTTGAGAAGTTATTGATGAGGTTGCATGACGTATCATTGTTCACATACATCGTGTATTCTTATAGTTAATATGATTTTGGCCATTGATGAGGGGCACAACATTCTTTATAGGAGAATGATGTGCTTGTTGGAGTTAAAAATATGAATAACTTATGGTGTTAGGCATGATGTGTAGATGATGTGAAAAGTTGTCCACAAAATGGAGAACTTTGAGTGTGCATCTAGGTGTGAGCATGTCATGCACTTGTGGGTGCATGTGGTGCCTCATTGTAGAAAGACCTACTCATGTTTTTTGGAGTCCCTTTGTTGGTGGCAAAGGAAGCGTTGTATCTATTGAAGCAAGGTTCATAGTATATGCATTAAAATTCCTCAAAGTCTAGATGATTAAAATGTCTCATAGTCTAGATGACAAAAAGATCACTAATTACTCTAAACTTACAACTTCAAGCTTAAAATGTACCTACAACATGAAATTTAAATCATTGAAGGCATTAAATTAGGGCATAAAAAGTAAAATGAACTATGTTCCTCAAATTACTCCAACTTTCTACCTGTATTATACTCTAGAAATAAAAAGAGTCAACTAAAAGTTTGTTTGTTCAATGGATATATGATATGAATGATTAATCCTATGATTTCAAATCGATATAGTTTTCAGATCAGATAAAGAGAAAAGATCTCCTCCCATTCTCAAGAATCCCACACTATCATATTTACACCCAAGAAAAACACTCAAAGACTCATCCACACCTATGAACTCCTCATAATAGAATTATTATGCCTCGATATTTCCATAAAAAAATCTATCATGTGACATTGGGTCACACTAGTACACTATTTTCAATAAGGTTCAAGGTACCACACTATTTATAGAAGATTGGTATAACTAGTGGGTCATTATTACATTCCTCTGTGCATTTTAAAGATTTCCATGTCAATTTAGTTTTTTAAAAATTTTAACCATCATGACTAGGTTGGTATTTTGGGCTAGGAAAGCATACTAAGTGGAAAATTTATATCCTCTTCACTAATTAAATGAAAAAATAGGGTTTAATGACCAAAAGGAATTTCTGTAAGTGGCATAGTCATCAAGTCTTAAAATGAGGCACTTGACGTGTGCACAAATTGTAACTATTGATATCTAATTTAGTTGTTTTCTTTGTCATTTGTGCTTAAATGAATTTATTTTCACAAATATTTCACCAAATTAGTATAAAATCAGGGTTCCTTAGTTCTTATATTTATGCATGTATTTTACATATATTTTACATATTTTGATTATCATAATAATTATTTTATTTAATTCATTACTTATTTTATTGTAGATAAATATTATTTACTGGAGCAAAGTCGATGCTAACAACCTGCAACTTAATAGTACCAACATGTTATCCAAGTACAAAATATATTATTGTTCCAGATCAAAAGGAAAAAGGATTTCTACTCCAACTGACTCAGTAGCACCAACTTCTAAGTCAGTAGTACTGACACAGGCACTGACGACCTTAATTGCAAGTGTTAAATAGAACACATATTATTATGGAAAATAATGTATATTTTTTTCTCAACCTAAACATGTATGGTAGATTTAAAAGACACCACTAGAAGTGAAATTTCGCTCTCTATCATAGTGGGGATGACACGAGAGGAGAAAGAGGGGAGAAAAGTGGTGGAATCCTACCAGAGGACTTCAAAGGTGTTTTGGCGATAGAAACGACAGTGGAACAACTCCTTGTCCTCCATATCTACTCCTTAACTCTTTCTCCTATTTACAATATCTTGAAATCCATGATTTGCATATTTTCGATCTATGTAGATACCATGTCTTGCATATTCGGATAATCCCCTTAATTCTCTAGGACCCAAAGTAGCCCAGTTTTACACTGTAGTTGGATCTTTTGCATTAGTATATTGTTGTGTCCTTATTCTTGGCCATGTTTCTATGGAATCACTTTGAATTATCTATGTTGCATACCATAGGTGATTAATTAGATCCTTGATAACTTCATGAGGAGGATTAAGGTTTGGAAATCCATAGTAACACACATTCTGCATCACCCTTTGGGAAAGGTGGCTTAAAAATGTGAAGCGATTTCCCATAGGATTTGTTTAAACACCTAACTGATTAACCAATTACTATGGAAATGGGTTTGACATTAGAATAGGTAGTATACACTGTGGGAGTGGGTAGTTCTTGCTACATTCTCTTTGTCTAGGAGTGGGAGGAATATATATATTAATCTTAGGTAAAATTTACAATGTCGATCATGGTGAAACCATAGTCCTAGAGAATTTCTTCTTGTTGTGATCACAAACCATTAAATTAGTTTTCTTTCTTGAAATTAGTTTAATAATTCTCAAATCAAAGTTTTCTTTGGATTAGCTGATCAAAAGTAGATCGTAGCAGTTTTTGAATTATGTTTCCCCATGTTCAATATCCGGGCCTCTTTGGCCTGTATTACTTCGACATGTATGCTTGTGTTTTACACCTACATTTAGTCGTGTCAAGGTTTTGGTACCATTTTTGGGGAAATGACATATTCGAGCACTACGAGTGCTATAATAAGTCACTCTAGGCCACCTTCTTTATTTTTCTTTTTATTCTAATCACTAGTATCTCATTCTCACATTGAATTCAAAAATTTTAGGTACTAGTACATGGTTCAAACATGAACCACTGATTACGGTCCCACCACAAATTCATAGTCAAAAGAAGATCAAGGTATCATCCTATACAGATCGGCTTGGTCCAATCTAGCAATAAGAAATAAATGTAGAAAGCTACATGATCGATCTTGGGCTGGTGGCGTTAGTCAAGCAACCGACTTTCCATGGCCATAGTACTAAAGACTGAATGACTCACATCAGCAATTTCATTGAAAGTTGTGACATGGTGGACAGGGTTCCTACCACCGTGATATACATTAAGATATTTCCATCATCCTTGGCAGACCATGCTAAGTCTTGGTTATGTAACCTCAAGTAAAAATCCATAGAGACATGGGATCAGATGATAGACGCTTTCTTTGAGCATTATATCCCTCTATAGAAGAGAAATGAATTGGCTTGAAAGATTTACAACTTCAATCAACAAGCTAAAGCATCATACTTAGAGGCTTGGGAGCACTTTCAGAACATGCTATGGAAGGTACCTCACCATGGTATAGATTTATGGGCCAAGCAAAGACTTTCTATTATGGCCTACATCAGAGTGATAGAACCACTCTAGATAGTGCATGATCTAGAATTTTCTTCAACAACAAGCCTTCTAGATGCCACGAGATCCCGAAGAATATGGCTAAGAACTAGTCATGTGGTGAAGAAAGAGAACACCCAACAACCATTAAAAGTGCTGAAGAATCTAAAGTCATCTCGACATTGAATGAGAAGCTTGACCTTATCACCACAAAACTATGCCAGAAGGATGTAAAATCATCTATAGGTAAAGAAAAGGATTGTATGTACATGTACCAGCAATACCAGTAGGACATAGGCCCCAACAGGATTGACAAAATTGAGAACATGTTAGGAAAGTTGGTGAGCCAAAATGAAGCACTTATGGGTCAAACAAAGAGGGAGATGCAAAACCAAGGTTCCCAAATCCACAACATTGAATATCAAATTTCTCAATTAGCGGTAGAAGTAGCTTCATTGAAGATGTCCATTCATCAAGGAGCACCTCAGAATGCAACTATAGCCCATCAAAATCACTATGAAAAATTCACCTCTATTGTCGAAGAGTGAGAACATCATACCAAGGAGTCACCAAAGCAACACACTCAGGGGTCTGATTGGGTGTGTGCACCTAAAGTCCCATTTCCTCACAGTCTATTGGGATTACCAGGACCATGCAAAATGCCAGTGGATAGTGAACTTCAAGGTCCCATTCTTATTAAATCATTGACTATAGTTCCTGAAAGGTACCTATTCAACGTGAGCATGTGAAGGTATTACTATGCAGTGGAATAGTCATAGTTAATAAATGGGCACCCACAATTTAGAAGGAACAAACACCAGTAACACCACCCACATAGGATGCACCAATATCCATTTTAAAAGGTGGTACTAAATCAAGCTTGGGGGGGTAGTTCATAAAGTGTCATATGTTCCCCCACATAAGTGAGAAGAGAAGTCTGATGTTCCATCCCGGGATATTCTAAAACTGCAAAAAAAGAAAACACAGTTCAAAATGTTTATGGACATCTTCCGAAAGCTCCACATCAATTTTGCATTGGTGGAGGCGATAGAGAAAATTACTGCTTATGGGAGATTTTTGAAAGATATCATAAAAAAAAAGCGAATGATTAAAGATACAAATATTGTACAGGTTGATGAGGTGATGATTGCACTGAATAAGGGAAAGCTACCAAGGAAAAGGAAGGATCAATGATGTTTCTAGATCCCATGTTCATAGGTGGAAAAGATTTCAAGCAGGCAAAGTGATTCGAGAGTGAGTATTAATCTCATGTCTCTTAACACCATCTAAAAGTTAGGATTGAAAGAACCAACAAGAACATCCATGGAAATCGAGTTAGTAGATGGGTCTATTTTGAGCCCGTACGGGATATGTTAGGACATGTTGGTTAAAGTCAACAAGTTCATCTATCCAGTTGACTTTGTGATGATGGACATGCACGATATATGAGAATCAGAGATGCTTTTAGGACGTATGTTCCATGGTACGGACGATGTGATCACTGCCATTGGAAGAGGGTATTTGACACTCGAGATAGATGATGATAGAGTGGAGTACAAACATCCATATGAATCTTCACTACCATCTCATTACAACCTGGGCTAAGAAGGATCATTTATGTTGAGTCTAGGACATTAAATAAGGGCGCTTCAATGGAGGAAACCCAATTTTATTTTTTTTCATTTAAAATTTGTTTAGGTGTTTTTCTTAGTTACGTTTCATAGTTTTCATGTTAGATTTTAGTTGATGTAAAAAGGTTCCTTGATACTCTTTTTTGGTGTGTAGACAGGGTAAAAGTCGGTACTACCGACATCTAAGTTTTTACTACTGACTTGTTATTAGTTAAAATTTTGTAGAAATTTGTACTACCGAGTCCAAACTTGACACTACCAAAATTTTTCCAGCAAATCACCAGAATCCTGGACCCAAGTCGGTACTACCATTTTCAAAGTTAGTACTACCAAATGTTTCCAGCAAAAATTGACAACATTTTAGAAAAAAAGTTGTAGGTACCACCGATACACATGCTGATGGGCACCTATTTTCAAAGCTCGAAGAAGGAGAGATAATGTCATATCTTGATGCCCTAAAGATACAAGTTAGTGGAACCAACAAGAGGGATTTATGATTGCACAACATGATCCAAAGAGCCACCAATCATCCACCTTTGTCACCCTTCAAAGCTACTTCTACCTTGTTCCTCTTCCTATGTTTGGATTTTGACTATGAGTTCATAGTCAAACTGAAGCTTAGGGGGTGTTGGAACAACTTTATCTTCCCTTTTTACTTTTTTAGCTTTTATTTTGGTAATTTGTAGGATCCATAGTCTATCTAGTGTAACGCGGATCTTAAATTTTGTTTGTCCCTGACAATTATCATGCGTGCTTTCAAGTTTGCTATGAAAATTCAGAATATTTTTTTTGTAGGCTTAGTTGTGAGAACTTGAGTAATCTTAATTAGAGGAAGTGTATAGGTTATTTAGCTTAAGGAAATTTAATATGAATGGACATATTAATTATTCATGTAATGTGGATGAAGATGGGGTTTGAGCTTGAATTGATCAAATCATTAATAAGACCTTAAATTGAAGTTTAAGAAAGAAATCCTAAGGTTACCATGTACACATGTCATTAGAGAAGGACATATCATAAACTCATGAAAGGCTTTGTCTCTTAGTTATGTGATTCCACCCATCCTGCACACATTATTGACTAACCACCCTATGATGAACAAGTACTCCAAATTATTTTCTGTTGCTGCATTGCATGGCATAATCTAGACATGATACCCGGTTTGCTTTTATTGCATTTGTTACAAAACATGGAAAGAAAATAAACACATGTATGCATGAACAATTTTGTGCATACCATTCCAGTTCCATTAACAATTTTATATAGATTACATGCATTATATATCATTCATTTCATTATCATGTGAATTGTAGTCTCTTTAGAAATTTGAGTGTAGAGA
The DNA here is from genome assembly GCA_963693085.1 of Alisma plantago-aquatica. Classification (NCBI taxonomy): domain Eukaryota; kingdom Viridiplantae; phylum Streptophyta; class Magnoliopsida; order Alismatales; family Alismataceae; genus Alisma; species Alisma plantago-aquatica. Next base: position 1,514,902,732 of record OY856409.1, read on the forward strand.
TATACATCCATACTACTTAGAAAAAGAAAAAAAATGAATGACATGTTAATGAAGCCCAAGCATAATGTTTGCTAAAATAATGGGCCAATAAAAGAAAAAAAATAAGAAAAAAAGAATTTGTAATGTTTCAAAGTTCAGAGGGAGAAAGTATGCCTTTAACTCTTCATATAGAGCTGAAGAAATCCATATGATGCATTCTTCTATTTTCCTCCTTCATTCTCATTTAGTTGAGGAGATTGTTTGATTCATACATCATTTTATTCAGAAAAAGTAAGCATTAGGACTCATTTTTTCATTCTTTTCACCATATAGGTTCATCATGTTTTATTTTTGCATAAATAATTCAAATGTTACTTGTAATTCTTCCTTTTCTACCCATTTCATACCATTCAATGCTCTTATCAGTAGCCCACTAAATTTTTTATTATCCTCATCCATTTTTTATAAGGAGATCTGCTTCCAATTAGTTGGTAGTTAGGAAAGAACAATGTAGAATAGAGAATCACATAATGCACCAAGCAAATGCCTAATGATTATGATGTTAATTTCTCTTTTGATAGTGCTTGTTGATCTAAGGGTGGGAAACTTTTATGGAATTTTTGGTCTCTATAGAGCAGTTGATTGTTCAGTGATCAATGAAATTTAGTTTGGGTCCACCAACTGGGGATGGTTGAGAAATGAAATTCATGTTCCTTGTCCTCTTGCTGATTTGTCTCAAATAGATCTGAGAGTGTATTGCTCGAGGACGAGCAATATTAAAACTTAAAGGTGTGATGTGTGCACAAATTGTCACTATTTGGATATTAATTTGGTTTGTTGTTTGTCATTTGTGCTTAATTGAATATATTTTCACACATATTTCACAAAATTAGTATAAAATCAGTGTGCATCAGTTCTTATATTTATGCATGCATTTCACATGTATTTTATATATTTTGATTACCATAATAATTATTTGATTTAATTTATTTCTTATTTTATTGCAGTTAATTATTATTTACTGGAAAAAAATCGATACTACCGACATGCAACTCGAAATTACTGACATGGAATCAAAATTGAAAAAAATATTATTATTCTAGATCAAAAAGGAAAAGGATTTCTACTACAACTAACTCAGTAGTACCAACTTCTAATTCGGCAGTACTGACACATGAGCTGACGACATTAATTGCATGTTTTGAATCCAACACATATTATTATGGAAAATAATATTTAGTTTTTCTCACAACCTAAACATGTACGGAGGCTATAAAAGACACCATTAGAAGTAGAATTTTATTCTCTATCATAGGGGGACAACACCAGCGGCGAAAGGGGAGAGAGAAGTGGAGGAACCCTACCCGATAGACTTCAAAGGAATTTTGGTAGATGAAACGATGGCAGAACGAGTCCATCTCTTTCAAATATCTTCCTTAAATCTTTCTTTTATTTCCAGTATCTCAAAATCCATGTTTTGCATATTTTCAATCTACTGTGATATAATGTTGTGCTAATTTAACTAATCTCCTTAGTTCTCTAGGACCTAGGAGTAGCCTTGTTGTACACTTTAAATGGATCTTTTGCATTAGTATATTTTTTTTCTCCTTATTTTAGGGAATGTTGCTATGAAATCATATTGAATTATCTATGTTGTGCACCATAGGTGATTAATTAGATTCTTGATAACTTATGGAGCAGGATTAAGGATTGGAAATCCATAGTAATACATTTTTTATATCATCCTTTGGGAAAGGTATCTTACAAACGTGAAGAGATTACCCAGAGGATTCATTAAAACACCTAACTAATTAACCAATTACTATGTAAATTAGATTGGCATTAGAATAGGTAGTGAACTACACTGTGAGAGTGGGTAGTTCTTGCTATAGGCTCTTTGTCTAGGAGTGGGAAGAATATATATTAATCTTAGGTAAAATATACAGTGTCGATCATGGTGAAACCACAGTCCTAGAGAATTTCTTCTCATTGTGATCACTAACCATTGAATTAGTTTTCTTTCATGCAATTAGTTTAATAAGTCTCAAATTAAAGTTTTCTTCGGCTTAGTTGATTGAAAGCAGCTAGTAGTAGTTTCTTAAATTAGGTTTCCCCGTGTTCAATATTCAGGCCTCTTTGGCATGTATTACTTCAACGCGTACGCTTGCATTTTATATGTACAATTTAGTCGTGTCAGTACACTATCTTGGTAAACTAAACATTATAATGGGGATGTCAAATTCCTTATCTCAAGTGAAAATAACTATATTAGATACATTTTATGATTCAATATTCATTTATACATTTATGTCTTTAAATAAACTACAACACAAGTTCAATTTGAAAAAGAAATAAATGTGTCTGTCTCTTGTAATTTATCTCTTGCGATCATAGAGGTGATCTAGGGCTTTCGTGCACTTGGCCTCCGACTAGTGGGAGGAGGTCGGATGTTGGCATATAGCCACCCTCTCCCCCTGGTCTTCTATCAGCACCACCCTGGCCACATACTGCAACACTCCTACATTTCAGTTGGATGGTTATCTCCTCCAATGTCTTCCCTTCCACCCCTTTTTGGCTGGCAGGTCTGGTCTCCTAGATCGTTGATCGGGACTTCAGGGATGGGAGGTGGATTTTTCTATGTGGTGGCTTTGAATCTAGTGCAACAATAACTTGGTGAGGTGTGGAGTTGGTTGTGGTAATGCCTTCGACATGGATCTACTGTGGGGATGGTGCTTTCCCCTCTTTGTCTAGTTACTGTGTTTTCTTCCCATTTTCATTTTTCCTATTTCAAGGTAGGTTCACTGCCATCTAGTCATCATTCTTCAAAGTTTGTTAGTCCCTTGGGGGTTTTTTGTCTCTCTATTTTTGAGAGTGAAGAGATATCTAGTAGGTCTCAATTTTTCCTCAGATTCTTTATTGCTTGAGTGATTTTCATTGATGGTAGAGTCAACCTCCTGGTGGAACTTTGTCTAGATCATTCCTTATGCCACAACTTCAAGCCCAAGTTGAAGGAATCTCTCATTGAAAGTTGTTTAGGATAGGATCATGGAAGTGAGATCTATACAGAAGTGTTTTATTTTTGTTGCAATATGAGTTGGAGTGGCTTTAAGTCAGTGTTCTTGAATGTAATTGTTCCTTTGGGATATTTTCTTTACTTGTAGATATCATATGTCTTGGGTAATGAATGGATATGTTTGTTCTAAAAAAAAGTTCAATTTGGAAAATTTCATGAATGCAACATTTTTATCTTATCATCATTTCAAAAGAAGAGTAGACAAAAACATGATATAGGCAACAAAATGAAGTAATTATATAGTTCAAAATTATAATCATCTACCCATTTTACATGGTAATTTCTCAATAGTTTGAAATTTCCAACATATTGGCCACAAACTAAACTGAAATTACAGAAACACGCAGTAGAACTAAATGTGCTTATACTAAATGAAAATTTTAAACCAAACATAATGGAATAGTTCAAACATGCAGCATACTAGAAATAGGTAAACTAGATCCTATCTAAAATTTGTTAGAAATCAGGCATGGTTGAAGAGAAACAATTAAATAAAAGATATTGCAGACAACTAGGAAGTAAGTCCAGTTTTCACCTCAACCAAAGGTTATTAATAATATGTCCAAACTAAAAGAATAAGATTTTTGCAAGGAATAACTAGACACGCATTGTGGCTCTTTGGTGTTCATAGATCATAGTTTTTGTCTTATTCAAATGTCTCACAATTGGGAGTGGGCTCTGGAGCTAACATGTTCAGATAGTGCTTTTAGATGTGGCAAGTATCCATCTCCCACATACCTTGATATTGCTGGTGGGGGACATGGATGTCAACGTCCTGGTTGTCTAACCTCTCTAACTACTATAAAAAGGTGGATTGTATGAAAGTGCACATCTAATTCTAGTTGGTTGTGGGATGAGTATACTTTGTATGGGTCATAGTGGAAGGAGATGTTTGTAATGCAAGAGGTGTTGAAGAAGTATGACGTCATTTGTTTTGTGCTACTACTTTTATGGTTGCCACATGAGGTGCCTCAGCCAGACAAGGTAACACAACTTAGACAAGGAAGGCAAAGGGAAGCATGTAGATTCCCATGTATGTCTACATAGTACTTGTGGTTTCCTACATTGTACCTCAAAGTAGTAGCAACTACCGACTTGAATGTTTCAATAAAATTATTTCCCTTATGTTCCACATAATTTTGATATTAAACTCCCAATGGGAATATCCCCACTAAGCTTCTAGTAATAATCCATCCTTAGAAATGTATCGATGAAAAAGTTATCTATATTGATCTTGTAACATCCCAAATTTTCTAGACTAATTTAAGCCTTAAAATGTGGTTTCCTTAAATGATTAAAGTTGAGGGTCTTAATGCAAAAAGACCATGAAATGTAATTTTCTTTATGGATAATAAAGTGAAAAGAATAGTGTAATATTTGGAATATGTTTCTCTCATCCACCTATGCAATATGTATTGCATTTAAATCAATTTCATGAATACTAGTTTCCCTTTACCTTTTCTCTCTCCTATTATTCAAAATATTTTAAAATGAATAAATGAGAAAGATAAAAGACATTAGATTAAAATATGACATAAGTAGTGAGTGAGAAACAAGTTCTTGTCTCATTATTGACTCAAATAAATTGATTAAGGGAAAATGTATCACATTACAACTTTTAATGCATTAAAATCAAATAAAATGACGAATAATATAGACTCCTTATTGGACATGTGGTCCAAATTTGGCTTCATTTTGACAATGCTTGACCCTCAATATGAATTAAACATGTGACAATATAGTTCCACTAAGATTTGATTTCCAATTAATTTAATGCATCAATTGGACATAAAGTCTCATATTTAATTATTGTCACACATTACATTCATTTATTTCCCATTTATGTGTGTCATCCAATGGTTGGCATTGAAGTTGTTCCTGATCTAACGACTCTAGCATTGTATCTTACCAATTAAAGTGAAATTTTAAATGGAGATCCAAACCTTGGTTATCTAGCTGGGGTACAAAATTGAGTTCCAAATTCAAAAGTTGACTACATAAATTGGTTATGTATCATAATATAATTCACCTCTATATGAACTAGGGTTTGTTTTATAATGAAATTGATTATTCCTTTTAGTAAAATTAGTGAGGGAGATGGTTGAGGGTATTATTGGAAATAACAAAATTATAAGAGAGGGAAAATATATGTAAAAACTCAGTTTATTACATTTTCCCCTTCTTTTAAGGAATTTTGTACTCAAAATTCAAATAGATTGAAGTAGGTTTGCGTACTTTTGCCTGATCTTGGACTTAAGCTCCTAGGTGGCATCAGTCTAATCATGGTGGCTTTGTAGAACTTTCACCATGTCTATGTGTTGGTTAGTGTGAAGCTCCTTTGTCTTGGAATCAAGATTTTGACTAGGGATTGAGCATAAGATAGATCATATTTCATCTCTAGAGGGTCATGCTTCAGAATGCGACTGAGATCTTTGATATAGGGATTCAGATACATGAAAGACATTGTGCATGTAACTATACTTAGGTGGCAAAGAAATAATAATAATCACATTCACCAACCCTTTCTAAAATCTCAAAGGGTCCAACATAGCGATGATTGAGCTTTCCCTTGTTCTTTGCCAAAGGTTGAATAGGTCGAATCTTCAAAAAGACATGGTCACCTTCTTTGAACTGATGTTCCTATCGGTGAACATATGCATAATATTTTTTCCCATCTTGTGCCTGCTTCATCCATTTCCTAATTAGTGCAACTTTTACTGTATATAGATGCATCACCTTGGATATCATCAAAGTGTGTTCCCCATTGTCGTCCCAGTGTAGCGAAGATCTGTAGGGTTGACCATAGTTGGCATCATAGGGAGGTATCCCAATACTCGCCTAATAGTTGTTATTATATGCTAACTCAGCTAAAGGTAGATACTGGTCCCACGAGACTTCCCAATAAAGAACACAAGATCCTACAAGATCTTCCATAATCTGTACTATGTTTTCTAACTACCAGTATGACTGCAGATGGTATGTTGTACTGAAGTTCAACTTGGTGCCCAGTTCTTATTGAACGAAATTGATGCAGGTTCAAGTCCTTCTGAGTTAGAATGTATTTTAGGCTTTTTAGGTGTGTGAAGATATCAAATGTCATCCTATATAGGTAGTGCCTCCAGATTTTGAGAGCATGTTTGATTGCAGTAAATTACAAATCATGTGTGGGATAATTAAGTTCATTAGGTTTTAGCTGTCTGGATACAAAGGCCACCACTATTCCATGCTATTATTGGACACATCCTAACCCGTTACTTGAACCATCAGTAAAGATCACACACCCTTCATTGCTAGATGGAAGAACTAGAACATGGGTTAATGTCAACTTCTTCTTTAACTCCTGGAAATTGGACTCACAAGCAGTTCACATGATGAAATGCTCATCCTTCCGAGTAAGCTTAGTCAAAGGAAGTGCAACTTTGGAGAAATTGGGGATGAAACAATGATAATGTCTAGTTAAACCCTGGAAGATATGAATTTCAAAAGAATTTTGAGGAGGTTTCCAATCAAGAACAAAAAACACTTTTGTGGGATCAACAAATATGTTACCCCCAGAAATGACATGGCCAAGATACATGACTTTATCAATAATGAATTCACATTTAGAGAGCTTGCCATAGAATTTATGTGCTCAAATGATTTCAAGGACTGCCTTCAAGTGTTCATAGTGCTTCGCCACAAAGTCAGAATAAATCAAGATATCATCAATGAAGATTACCAAAAACTCATAAAGATAAGGTTTATTAGATTCATAAATATTCCAAGAGTGTTGGTAAACCCAAATGGCATTACTAGAAATTCGTAATGCCATAATGAGTTCGAAATGCAATTTTAGAAATACTAGAATCTTTGACTTTAAGTTGATGATAGATAGAATGAAGATCAATCTTACAGAAGACTTTGGCAGTACGAAGCTGATCAAGGAGGTCATCAATGCGAGGAAGGGGATAATTATTTCTAATAGTGGCTTGGTTTAACATGTGACAATCGATATACATACACATAGAATTGCCTTACTTCTTTAAAATGAGAACAAACGCACCCGAAGGGGAAACACTAGGATGGATAAAACCTTTGTTAAGAAGTTCTTGTAACTATTTTTGCAACTCCATAAGTTCAGTAGGAGCCATCCTATATGTCACCGTAGAAAGAAGAGTGGTTCCAGGAAGAACATCTATGGAGAACTCAATGTCTCTATTTGGAGGCAACCCAAGAATCTCCTCCAAAAATACATCAAGAAATACATACACCACCTACAGTCTTTCTGCAGGCCCTCTACTAGGACTAGCCTCTATGACTAATGCGAGGAAGACTTTACATACTTTAGAAATGGTCCTTTTGCCTTTAAGAGAGAAAATATAATATTATTATAGAATATGCTTCCCCTAGGGATCACCACATGACATGAATGAGGTTGAGAGATGACTACCATTTTGTTTTTATAGTCAATCTGGGCATATTACTTGTACAACCAATCCATAATAAGTATGATATCAAAGACTTCCATAGTTAAGAGGATGAATGCAAAGGACATGTCATGATTTTCAAACTGTAAAGGTGGGACAAAAATTTTCTATAATGTAGTGATTATTTTTCCACTAGGAGTTGACACATAAAGAATATACCCCATGCCTCTTATATATAGAGTAACATAGATGCCATATTTTGAGAAATGAATGTATTTGTAGATCTGGAATCGAATATAGCTTTAAAAAGATTATCATTTAGGAATACAATGCCTACACAGGATAATTACATCATGAATAATTTGAAGGAATTGAACAAGATATTATATATATGAAAAGAATTAAGGTTACCTTCTACAAGTTGATTAGGATTTTCCTTAGCTTCCTCTACAATCACTACGAATAACCTGGCATTGTAGTGTCCTCAGACAAATAATCTGGCATTGTAGTGTCCATGAGGGGTGGAAAACCTATTTTAGAGTTGCCAAAGATATGTGGAGTCAGGAACTTGGCGATTAAATGTCCCTCCTTCTTGCAATTATAGTAGACTGGTTTGGTATGACAACATATCCCACCACGGTATCTCCCACAAGTCTTACACTTTGGATGAGTTTTCCTCTACTAGTTTTGGTGGTTTTCCTATCGTCCTTTACCATAACCTCCTCCTTTTCCTGATCCCTTCTTATTATGTCCAGGGTGGAATTTCCTAAACTTATCCTCCTTGGTGGTGGTTAACCCTAGGTATCCCATACTTGAAGGCTTATGCAAACCCTATTCCTTTTCTTACTTAAGGGCCATGTATATGGATTCTTCTATGTTTTTGAGATGGGAGGCGATGGCTAGGGATTTCAGGTGGGTTGCTAGATAATCAAGATTATGCTCCAAGAGGTGATCCTTGGTCTTAATGGGGGCATATCATTCTAGAAGCCTAAACTTCCAGGTGTTGTTAGCCAGTGTGAGACTGCCCTACTTAAGCTCAGTGTACATCCTCTCCTTCCTATTCCTCTCAACTATGGGCATAAAACTGTTAGTAAAGAGGGTTTTGAAGCCTTCCCATTCCATGATATCCACTTCTTCTCACCTATTCCCATTGTAGATTTCCCACAAGATTTTAGCCCCTCCCTAAAGCAAATGCGTGGAAAATTTTACCTTCTTTTCACTGGGTACTTCTAGGGTATGAATGGAATTTTACACAGACAGGGTCCATGCCTCAGCCTTATCCATTATCTCAGGCTGGTCTTCCCCCCCAAAAGATGTCAGGGTTAAGTTTGATGAAATCTAGCACAGTCACTTCTTTCTTCCTAGATGAACTGGGTTCAGGGGTTCCTTTTAGGACAAGGGTCACTGTGAAGTCTAGGAGGACTTTCTTTTATTATTCCTACCTATCCCTAGCCATTTTCTTAGATCAGGTTCTTCAGTAGTTCCATGTTATTTTCTCTTCTTAGAGCATGACTCTTCAGAAGCCTTGGAATTAGTAGTTTTTGGAGGCATCCTAAAAATTGTGAAAAATATTAGATGTTTTATGTCTTTTTCCCTTTTTTTGAATTATATTATATTTCATTATTCTTTTCTAGTGGTTATTTATGATCTTAGTGTTATGATTTATGGAAGATACCCTAATAATCCTTATCAGTCAGTCCTTAGGGCATATAAATAGAGTGACTCTTTTCCTAACATTATATCATAGAGATAAGAGGGAAATATTTATAAAATAAAGATGAGAGGGAAATTTTTCTATAGAGGAGATGAGAAGGAGTATATACAGATGAGAAAGGTCCTTAATTAAGGTATGCCCAAGAAGTAGGGGACACTTAGGGTATTGACTAGGTAGACTTATACTTCCATATAGGTAGCCTCGTGATTGCCAAGCAAAGTGGATCAATGACTTTATGCAAACCCATGGAAAATGATAACTGAGTCACCTCCAACCTTCATATTTCTAACTCAAGGACTACCCTAGACTAAGAATAGGGTGAATGAGGTTTCATGTGACTATGACATGTGAAAATTGGATCAGATACAAACCGTGACGACCCCAATTCCTATATACTTTCCATAATGACATTCGTTAGTTATACGTGCACCCATATCTATAAGATGTCAAAAGGGAAAATATAAATGATTGTGATTGTCAACTAGTATATAATAAGTAGTTGGGTTGTTGTTCATAAACTTCATTCAAGTAGTGACACATCCATCATTCATAAGTATAAAAGGTCATATTACATTATTCACTAAAAAAAGAAATAAGTTCTAAATGAAATAAATTACATAGGACATAGAATACTACACATCATCAAATGAAATGAAACAACTAACTAAATAGAAAATAAGATGAGAAGAAGCCATCTAGCTATTCAACCTCCATGATCATTATTTCATATCTTCAGGTACTTTGAGATGCATTACATGTTCCTTGTACCTAGAAAATACAAGAAACAAACGATCAACATAAAGTTGGTACATGGTTGAAAGATACAATACTATGCTGGCATATTTAAAATAGTGAAGAAAGACAAAAAAAATCAAAATGAATATAAGACAAAAAATTAGGTAAACCCAAGTTATTAATCATATTTCAATGGACATATCTTACTATGGTGGTCTTAGCACAATCAACACATACATATTATTTAGCCCATTCCCCATGTACCTTGTACCATTAGGGATCTCCCTGTGTACCAAGAACCATTAGGGAGTTAATAGACAACATTAATACTTTCCCTCTCTAATAGGGAGATTAATGAACACCATAAATAACTAGATTCCAATTTTTTACCTTAGTGTTATTAGTGTTTAAGGTGGAAAAGTATCAATATGTATATATATACATCTAAGCAAGATTATACAACTAAATGGAAGCAAGTATTATTAATTATAACACCCATAAAAACTACTCATATATTTATATCCACATATCTTGAAGATCAGATCTTAATTTCAACAAGTCTAGATTAAGAGAGTAGATCACCCTGAAAGAGAAATAAGATCTAATGTCATTATGGGTTCCCATCATCCCATATTAGGTTTTTTCGGTTGTTAGGGTTGATATCTAAATGGGTTTATTTTCATGTTCCTATGATTACATCAGGGGTTATCTTTGACTTTTATCTTGTTTTGGAGTCACATGACCAGATCTCAACATTTGGTTTTCATCCAAGTAATGATGCCCATATAATATAAGAAATTAACATTCATTTTTTGGGTTTATATAGAGGTTTAGATCATTAATGGTTTCCTTTTTGGATTCACATGATCCAAGGGGTTCAGGGTTGGATCTAGGGTTTTTGGGTTGATCATGATCATAAGGGGGTCATGACATAGTTCAAGTTTGGTAATTAAATACATGAAAGTACACATATAGATAGAGATTGAAAATTAGGCTCTTATGATCTTGAGTTATTTATCCCTACTTGATTAGGGTTTCATGAAATGTGAAGGTTGGGGACCCTAATAGGGATTGAGTATCAAGAAAAGGTCAGGTTGCATCAAATAATGTTCATTATGCATATTAAATGACATATATATAATTGTTATACTATAGGCTAGTGTTTTTTAAAAATGAGTTCGATCTAGGTCCTGATAATATTTTATTTGGATAGGTGGCATTTTTATGATGAAAATGCTATATAATATTATTATTATCTGATATTCCTATCATTTGGTATGATTTTTCTAATATAAATAGGTTTATAAATAGAAATGGAGCTTTAGGAAATGATTTGTTGATGTGGCTAATTAGGATTGGTTCACTCAGATCTAGTCCGCAAAGACTCTCTCATTGACCCACAATCCTTCCTTGCTAAGTTGGTGTGTGGTGATTAGACCACGTCAGGTTTTTGCTGGCAGCACGTCCTCCTCCTCCTCCCCTTACTTGTGCGTGGTTGAATAGTCAGGGGATGGATCCGGTGAGGTGTTGTGGCTCCTACTATCTGAAACATGGCAAGATGAATGCACCACCACCTTTGTGTGGTGCTACTATGTTACTGTTGCTAGCTAGGTTGGTGCAACTCCATTTGGGGCTCTGCCCCAACACTGTGGATGGAGATGTCACTACAGTAGGGAGGTTTTGGAGGTGTAGGATGTTTGGGACCCTGGGACCTTGCCATGAAGCACCAATAGAGGGTGGTGAAGGTGTTGGTGATGTAGTATTTTGGTGTGTGATATTTTCTACTATAATTTTGCATTGATGGCAGGAGGTCAGAGACAAGAGAGTGAGGAGGGGTGTTCGGGGTGGTTTCACTAGCAATTGGTAGTCAAGAATGAGGAAAGGAAGGGTGGTTCGGATAAAGGTATCCTTAAATAGGACTGAGGAGGTCTAGAATAGAAAGACCTAAAATGGGCGCCACCTCCATGTGAGAGTAGTGATGGATTGGGAGGTTGTTCTCCCTGATCTCAAGGCCATGGGTGATGTGGTCGGGGACGCTGGGATCGGTTTCAAGAGGCGAGGAGAAGTATCCCACTAGAATCGTGAGAAGTTGGCTAGATAAGGAGTCGAGTGTCAACTTTGGGTGGGTAAGCTATTAGAAGTGGGGGCTAAGACTTGCGGGAGGTTAGGGATGAGTTCCAATCCATTGGATGTTATCTGATCCACAATAAAAATGATCAGACAGTCAGGATGCATGACCACATGAGTGACATGTGTCCTGGGTTAGGTAAGGCATGTGTGACACATGAATGTTGCGTATATTGATCAAATAATCAGAAACATGAGTCTTAGGTTTTAATAAAAGGAATAATGCACCTAATCTCTCAAGGTTATATTTCATAAACAACTTATCCAGTTAAAGTTGAATTTTAAATGGAGCTTCATACCAAGGTTATCCATCTATGGTACAAAATTGAGTTCCAAATTCGATTTTGACTACATAATTTGACTATGTATCATAATACATATAATTCACCAATATATGAACTAGGGTTCGTATTATAATGAAATTGATAATTCCTTTTAGTCAAACTAGTGAGGGAGATGGTTGAGGGTGTAGGGAAATATGATACAGAGCAAACAGTGATTTAAAATTTTATCTACCAAATTCCCCATAATTAGTAGATTGTGTCGATAATTATAATGCAGGAAGGATGGTTTATGGATATACCTGGTCCTGGAGCATGTACAACAACGATCCTCATCATTGTAGATGTGCAACTCTGAATCCTAGTTGCACTAGGACATGTATGACTATTGCGCCTCCTGGTCTGCACTACAGACTGTATCCACAAATGTCATATTCTTCAGTAGCTCCTCTTATTATGAATTGTTGGTTGATGTTGTCCTCCGAGCGATAGATAACAACCTCTCGCCTCTATGGTAGTCCACACAAACTGCGTAGAACTCCCGTCATCCTACTGGTCTGCATAGGAGGGAGTTATCCTTCTCTGTCGGTGTAGTACTCACTGACATTCTCTCCCACAATGACAACTCTCAATTTTCTCTCTCTTCACTGTCTTTCCCTAGTCGGGTAGGACTTACCTGGGCTCTCGTGGTTTCCACAACTATAGATGACAACAATTGTCAGAGGAACTGATTCTCAATTGTATGTGTTGTGTTCTGGGAAGCCCCCAATACCCCTCTATTAATAGTAGAGGTCAGGGTTAAGGTTCCCAGTTGCTATCCATTATGGGATTAATGTGCGAGACTGGAAAGGACCAGAAGATCTCAAATTTTCACAACAATTCTAGAAAGTGCACAACTTTTGATAGACAAAACGGACATTTGGCAAATCCAGACTGATGTCTAGCACGCGAGACGATCATCTCGCACTGTGAGATGATCATTTCATAGTTTCACATTTTTGTACGAATTTGGAATGTCAATTCTCATTCATGTTAGAAATTGATCTTGTTGTGCAACAAGTATTCCTCAAGAAAAACGAATAGGGAAACATCTTGAACCTTCCTCGACCGAACTGAGCCATATTTCTCATGCAAGACGGCCATCTCGGTTCACCCATACGTTCGTCTAGTGATCGGAGGTGATCCCATTTGGTCGGGTCAGTTCGTTCCCTTGCCAATTTCAACTCACAACCAGTCCTGACACCCAAACTTCCATCTCACCTCTTGAGATAGCCATTTGGCACTTCCATACGGTCATTTCAACATTTGACATGGGCGTTTTGCAGTGATGCCATCATGTTTGTTGTGTGAATCAAATGCCTAAACACTTTAGCACTTAATTCAACTATCATTCAAGATATGAACTCCTCTTCTAGGTCAAGACCTATGTGTGTGACCCTATAGGTCTCATATTATGTTTATAGTGAATGACCATAACACTTATGACATCACAAGAAATGAGTGGTGCCTAGTCGCACATCAATGCTACCCAAGTAAATGGAAAGTTGGACAACAACTTCAACCTAAAATTTTGTGTATGGTGTTGTAGTGTATGTATAGTTATTTTATCACTGATGTCCAGATTGAACAAGAGGCATGGAGCAATCACCCTTATTAATATTCAATCTTGTCTCTTAAACCAAGAGTAGAATGTTTGAGATATATGTAAGCTCAATATCACATATTGACTCACATGTGCATGGCCATGCTTTTCTCAGTCTTGCTAATCATGATGCCTAGGACATTACACTCCAGTAGGAGGGACAAAATCCATATCTATCATTCATAGTATATCCCAATGTGTCAAAGCCACCTAATCATCACCTTTACAACAACCCATGTTTCAGGACTATGTTTTATGATGTCAAAGTGTATCCAACGACTTGTGATGAGTGCAATTATTCCAGGTCTAAGAGCCAAAACCACCACCATCAATGTGAGACCTGAATACGACTTCCATGAAGATGGCTTCTGATGAATGCATATTCATCATGATTTTCAGTCGCCTTCTCATACCCTTTTTTATTCAATACATCCAATTTCATTTACTAAATATCAAAATGTGAAAAATTTCCTAATTAGTTCAATTATCAAGGTTCTTAACTGAGTTTATGTCAATTTTATGCAGGTATGTATGAGGTTGAACAATCAGTTGGGACCCACCTTTATTTGCCCTTGATCTACACTCATCCTCGGTCCTGACCATACGGTCTTGACCATGCAGTCTTGATCCATATGGTCTCAAGACTATATGGACAGCCTCAACTCAAGACCGTATGGACTTCCCTCTGTCCAGGACCGTTTGGAGCTGGATTGCATGAGACCGATTGGAGGTGGGAACGTCAAAACCGTTTGAGGAGTACCGGTCTGCGAGATCGATAGAGCGGGCATCGCGAGACCGTTTGATCTTGCCGGCTATCGAAATCGTTTGATCTCCATCGGTTTCCAGACTGATAAGAGCTAAAATATCAAGACCGTATAGTCACAAGACCTATAAGACCATTTGAGCAAGATCTCCAAAACCGATTGGTCCAAGTACTCAAGATTATTTGGGCAATATCCGAGATTGATGGAGCTTGCTGCAAGACCGTATGGAGGCAATATACGCAGACTGTTTGACAAAGTAGCCTCTAGAGACCGTTTGGTAGCTACATGCATGTGAGAAAGCAATTGAAGCAAAACCATTTGATAAAGTGGATCATGAAGACTATTTGATAAAGTGGAAGGGATGCAAACTGAATGATAAAGTTCAAGCAAGCAGACCGTTTGGAAAAGCAAGTGAAGTAAGACCGAATGATAAAGTGCTAGTATACCAAACCATTGATAAAGTAAGTGCATGAGACCATTTAAAAATCATGCAACCAAGACCATTTAGTCATATGCCACCAAAGACCATATGGTCACTTAACTCAAGACCATTTAAGCAAGTTGTAAAAATTACAACTGGAACCAAAGCATGAGACCAGACTCGAGCCTATAAATAGGACCAATAGGGTCCTAATTTGGGCATCGGTTTCGGGACGCCGATAAGATGCGTGTACACATGTCCGATCATGTTCCATTCACGCTACTTTCACTTCACCTGCCATTCCTATTGCAACTCAAGGAGACCAAGAAGAGAAGGAAGGAGGAGTGAGAAAAATTGCTCGGTCTATCTTGGTGTCCCTCGTTCTTCATCTAGATCTACTCCGACATGACGTAGGAGACCGCATCATCTTCACCGAGTTGCGACCACCTTCTACATCATGCTCATGGAGGAATCTTCTCTCTTTCTTATTCTTCTTGTTTCTCGCATCATGAGCGAGTAGTTCCTTTTCGCTAGGGTGCGGGGACTAGCCCCGCTACCCATGCATTCATGTCTTTTCATTTAACACTCTAAGGCAATATATATACCTTTTCCTTTCAATGCTAATTGATATACTTGTAGTTGATTACATGCTTGCTTTCATTGTGTTCTTCTCTTTGTAGCATAGAATGTCAATTAATGAGGTAGACTCCTTGATGAGAAATTCGATAGGGTTCCTTAAGGTCGTAAGTGTGTGACCCGTGAGGGGACGAGCCATCTAACCTACGGTGACATTGGTATAAACATCCCTCAAGGAGGACCACAACCTTTGTTGGATGTTGTATCTTCCTATTAATCGTCGATGTTTGCTTGCAGATTTATCGCCTACATGCTTGTCAATTAGTGCGGTTGACTCCCGAACTAGAAATAGAATGGGGTTCCTTGAGTTTGTAAGTGTATGATCCATGAGGGGACCAGACATCTAGCCCACAGTGATGCTTTTGTGGTCTAAACATCCCTCATGGAGTACCACAACCTTAGTTGGATGTTGTATCTTTGGAATCATAAGTGCATGATCTAGATGGCATCGAGAAATCAGATGCCTAAGGGGATGGTTACGCGGGCCTAAACATCCCTCTGGGAGGGTTCGCAGCAGTTCCATTTGGATAGTTAGATGCTTGCCTAGATGTTATGTGTTTGGATGTGTTTACATGTGCAGTGGTGGTGAAACCTGATACCATCCCAGCGATTCCATATCATTTAATCTAAAACAAACTTTCATTCTGCTCGTTTACTTTCCTACAGTTAGTTTAAATAACCTCAACCAAATCAATCGTTCTAAATATTAGTCTCACTTGAGCTAGATTCGATTGATAAAGATTCTTAAAAACATTGTCCTTTGGGATTTGATCCTTAACTATATTGTGATAAGACCCGTCTGCTTGCGGGTGGTATTATTGTATGAGGTTTTGGTAAAAGCTCGGGGATTTCAACCCCGATTGAATTTGTTAGTGCAATATTTGCCGCATCAACTTCCATGTGTTAGTCTCATGGTGGGTTTGTCTGATACACTATTCTCTAACATGTATTTGTGTGATTGGCTTGATATCGGTATATCATGACCAATGAGTCTCAATCATCAACCAACTCACACTTTGATCTTATATGTTATTATTGTCTATCAACCTTCCATAATAAGAGTTGATAAAGGACATAATGAGAATGTTAATATGTACCCTTAACATCTATATGATCTCATTTCTTCCAAGTCATGTACTTGAAGGCATACGTCATAGAGTAATATTATTCTCTAGACATTTATAATGTTACATCATTGTCTCATAACTGAATTAAATAGAATACATTGGAAGATTTCCTTTTATTAATAATCAAATCACTTTTACATGATATGACATTACAATCATCACATGATTGGCTCTGTGTGCATACATAACCAACACGCTTCCACTTGCACTTAGAGCCAATCCCCCACAAATCTTATTCTGAGTGACCTAACATGACCGTCATGCTTCTACTGTGAAAATACCTTTGTCAAGGGATCAACAACATTTCTCTTAATTGGATATTGCAAATCTTAATATCTCTATGTTTCACGATCTCTCATATGAGATGTAATTGCCTTTGTATATTCTTTAAGCGTTGATGTGATCAAGGTCCCTTAGCTCGTGCAATAGCTTCATTGTTGTCATAATATAGCTCAATTGTGTCGCATATGTTTGGAACAACCTCAAGTTCTACGATGTACTTCTTGATCCATATAGCCTCCTTTGTTGCACTCGATGCATAAATATACTCAACTTCTGTGGTAGAATCAGCAACTGTCTCTTACTTGGAACTCTTCCAACTTACAACTTTGTTGTTTAAGAATAACATGAATCCCTATTTTGATTTGTAATCATCTTGATTAGTCTGGAATCTTGCATTGGTGTAACAATTTACAATCAATTCTTCCTCTCATTCGTAGACCAAGAACTGATCCTTAGTCCTTCTTAAGTACTTGAGGATGTTCTGCACGGCTATCCAGTGAGCATCACCTAGATCTAACTAATATTTGGTCATCATGCTCAAAGAATACGAGATGTCTGGACGGGTGCACAACATTGCATACATGATTGATCTAATTTCCAAGGAATATGAAATCTTAGTCATGTGTTCCCTTTCTTCACAAGAACTGGGACATTAACTCTTAAAGATGGTCACTCCATGAAATGTTGGCACATTTCCTATCTTTGAGTTCTCCATGCTGAACCGCTTCAACACTTTGTCAATGTATGCACTCTGAATTAGTCCTAGAAGCCTTATTCTATAGATCTTTATCCCCAATATTTAGGATACTTCTTCCAAGTCTTTCATATAGAATGTATTTCCAAGCCATGGCTTTACCTTTTGTAAAGTAAGGATGTCATTCCCCAACAATAGCATATCATCAACATATAATATGAGGAATGTCACTATACTCCCACTAACCTTCTTGTACACAAAGTTCATCTTCATTTTGAGCAAAACCAAACCCTTTGACTGTCTCATAAAAATGAAGATTCTAGCTCTGAGATGCTTGCTTCAATCCATAGATTGACCTTTGCAGCTTACAGACTTTATTGGCAAACTTTGGATCTATAAACCCCTCAGGTTGCGTCATGTACACATCCTCCACAATATTCCTGTTAAGGAATGTGGTTTTAACATCCATTTGCCAAATCTAATAGTCATGATAAATGGTAATAACGAGCATGACCCTCATGGACTTAACCATGGCCACTGGAGAAAAGGTTTCATCATAGTCAACAACTTGAACATTTCTAAAACCCTTTGCAACCAATCTTCCATTATAGTTTTGTACCATACCATCCATGTCAGTCTTCTTCTTGAAGACCCACTTGCACCCTATGGGTTTTACCGCTTCAGGTGGATCCACCAAAGTCCATACTTTGTTGATGTACATGAATTTCATCTCAGGTATTATTACCTCAAGCCATTTCTCAGACTTTGGTCCCTCTATAACATCTTTATAGGTAATTGGCTCATCATCTATCACTAATTCAATGCCTTCTTGAGTTATAAGATATCAAAATCTCTCAGGTACAAGGCATGTCCTAGTAGATTTACCAGGTCCCTATGTTGTTTGAGGAATTTGAGATTCCACAACACCTTTTGAATATTTTGGTTCCTCTTGTACATGTAATGGTTCAATGTTTTCTTGTTGGTCTTGAACCCCTTTGAGTTCTACTTGCCTCCAACTACTTCCTTTGGAAATAAATTCCCTCTCTAGGAATATAGCCTCTCTGGCAAAAAACACTTTTTTGTCAGATTGGAAATAAAAGTAATATTCTTTGGTTTCCTTAGAATATCCAACAAAATAATAGTTATCATACCTTGGTCCAAGCTTTTTAGGAAATATTTTCTTGATATTGGCTTCGCAAACCCAAATCTACATAAAAGACACATTGGGACACTTCTCATACCATATCTCATATCCTGTCTTTTGAACCAACTAAGATGGTATTTGATTTAGTGTAAACACGGTGTTTTCTAGAGCCTACCCCCATAAGGTAGTTGGAATCTAAGCTAAACTCATCATAGATCCCACCATATCTAGTAATGAGTGATTCCATCTTTCTAATACACCATTTTGCTGAGGTGTTCCAGGCAGAGTCCACTGGGATACAATCATATGGTTCTAAGAAGGTCCTCAAATCCTTGGTCAAGTATTGTCCACCTCAATGAGAACAAAGTGCCTTCATACTTTTTCAAAGCTGGTTATGTACTTCATTCATAAACTGCTTGAACTTTTCAAGAGGCTCTGACTAATTTCATTAGGTAGACATAGCCATACCTACTGAAGTCATCGGTAAAGGTAATAAAGTATTGAAACGCACCTCCATCAGTTGTTCTAAAAGGGCCACACACAACAATATGTATGTGTCCTAATAAATTACTTGCCCTCTCATTGTTACTAGTGAAAGGGTTCTTATCCATCTTGCCCAACAAATAGCATTCACATATCCATAATGATTCAAAATAAAAAGATTCCAAATAGCCATTTTTATGGAGTCCAAATATGTGATTCTCATTTATGTGCCCTAGATGACAATGCCAAAGGTATGTTTTGAAAAACACTAGAGGGGGAGTGAATAGAGTTCTAAAATTATTTTAACAATTATTTAACTCAAACAACCACAATTTAAAATGGAAGAAGGAGACAAGTGTTTAGAGTGGTTCCAACCTTAGAAAATACTAAGGTTATCAGTCCACTACCCGGTTGCTTACCCAACCGGGATTTTGAAAGTATCAATTTTATTACCTTCACAAGGATTTACACAAAATACAATACTTTCTTACACCCCTTGAACAACCTTCACTTGAAGTAGATGCACCAACCCGAGGTAGCCTTCTTGAAGTAACTCCAAGCTCCCCCTTGAAGTAGCCTTCCTCTTTAGAAGTAACCTCCCGTTGCACCAGCCTTCTTGAAGTAGCTCAAGGTCCCCTTCTTCACCAAGAAGATCTCCAACCTCTCCAATCTGCAGCCTCCAACCTAGGAGTAGCAAGGAGAGTACAAACAATAGTAGAGAACAAGAAAGGAAATGGAAATTACAACTTATCCTTTAGTAGCACAAGGCTTGATTTGCCTAGATCAAGCATGTAGATCTCCTAACCAAAGTGTATGGAATTGTAATTGCAGTGGATAGGAGATGCTAGACTATAGGACACAAAATTTGAGCTAAGAGAAGAAGTAGCCAATTGTCACTATGCTCAATTGCTCACAAACAGGTTGCTCAATGTAAATGTATGCTCAAAGATTGCTCAAGTTTTAAACAAGTGAGTTTAGGTGTCCTAAGACATGTCCTATTTATAGGAACGACCTACAAGTGCTTAAGGACGTTCTAGACACTTTATAGGGGGTTCTAAGTTCTTAACTAGCCGTTAGGTATAAGTTAGGTGCATTAGTAACGGCTAGTTACTTTATTCTGCAGTTGCTGTCAGAGTTCATCTCGGTCGAGGAATTGTCGACCGAGATACCTACTCGGTCGAAGTTTTGTCGACCGACAGGCTCTCTGGATCAACGTTCATTTCCAACTGCCAACTACCTTGTCAGCTGTGTCTAACGGCTACTTGGGTCTTTCTCGGTCGAGAAGTTTGTCGACCGAGAGTGTCTCGGTCGAGGAGTTTGTCGACCGAGATTGACCCTGTTTCAATCTTTCGATTAAGGAACTAAGTGTGTGTATGAGTGTGTATATGTGACACTATTGAAGGGGATGACCTATCTAAGTGTGGTGTTTAGATAGGGAAGATCTAACGCTTGATTTACATGAAGTCTAAGTACTTGTACATTATATGTTTGTACAAGTTTACAATTGATTACATTTCATGACATTTACAATCATTCAAGCATATAGATTCCCTAGAGCTTTTTCATCCACCTTATTCCTGCAACACTCAAGTAGCACGTTAGATCAACAAGAATGAAATGTTTGTCATCATCGAAACAAAGGGATTTATCATAATGTCCAATTTATCCAACATGTTTATTTTGAGTCATTGAGTTATTGCCTTTTGATATTCATGTTATATACGCATATCTCTTGATCTATCAAGTATAAACCATGAGACATTGGGGCACTACCATAAAAGATCCCATCTTTTCTAATAGAACATCTTCCATTCTTTAAAAGAAATTTAAATTCTTTCTTGTCCAAACAAGATACATATATGATGTTCCTATTAATGGTAGGTACGTAATAGCAGTTCTCCAACTCTATTACAAGCCCACTTCATAGAGTTAACTCATAGGTCGCGACTGCGTTGGCTGCAACTCTTGCTCCATTAGCAACACTCAGTTCAACCTTACCTTTCACTAAAGGTCTACTTCTTTTCTGATCCTTCACATTGAAGAAATGAGTGATCCACATCCGAGATGAAGTACCCATGATGAAGAAGTAGTGATCTCTATCCCTTTCGTCATCTTCCTGGGTTTCCTTATCCTTCTCCTTACTTTGAGTGCAGAGGATTTGGAATTTAGCTTAGACACAAAATTCTTTTTGGATTTGCCTTTGTCCTTGGAATCAACCCCACTGATCACCATCACGGATGTGTCCATGTACATTTGTGCTTCGACATTTATCAAGATGTCAAGCAACTTTAACAGTGGTCCAACCATGTTCCTTAAATGATATCACTAAATGAACCTACTGTATCATTTAAGCAATGATTGCAAAATCATATCCATGGCCAACTCTTGACCCCAAAGGAAATCACAGTTTCTCAAAATGCTCCATATGCCTAATCATATTAAGCACATGGGGCTCTATTGGATCTCCCTCTATTAGTTCACACTCAAATAGAGCCTTAGAGACATTATACCTTTCATGCTTATCATGTTGTTTATGCAAATCATAGTTCATACAACCTACATAAGGTTCATGATGTTGACAACATCATTGGCATGCTTCAAATAAGCATCCATGTCAGTCTTAGGAAAATTTGGAGTGGATACTGGCTCTGGTATTTCAGGATCGTACATAACACTTCTCAAGGTCCTAAACTAGTTATGGAAATATATCTTGTTCAATTTATCTGTACATGATGATTTCTTTGACATTTGATTCTGTAAGAAATAAAATTTGCATTTGTGAAAAGCCCTTTTGATTTGATCTGATTTGAAAATCTTGACGATATAATTAGGTATTTAAATATTATTTCTCCCACTATTTTATTCAAATTTATAGCCCTCAATATCAATTTGGAATGTTGTAGTGTACAATATTCTAGTGGGACAAGATCCAAAATAATTTAGTCAATACCCAGCCAATGCTCACTCTCATGATTAGTTTCTAAGGTAGGAAATAATTGCTAATTGCATCATATGCAACTCTTGGATATATGATATGGACAACTACTTGCCATAATCATCTACATTCTTCTGGGCCCAGACGCTCTGAGAATCACCAGTTATGTCTGACCCAATAGCCAACGTGATAATAATGGAACCCACTTGGTGGGCTCACATTATTACCATCACACTTCCATGAGATAAACCACATACCACCCTTGAGGAGCCTACACTTGGTAGATGAATCTTTTTATGTCTGTTCCTAATGGAAAGCATCTTAGACTTAATATTTTATTTGAGAGAGATTGTATTTGTATGTATATACATATACTTGATTCAATCATCACATATATAGTACTTATCATATACATGCTATATCCCGCAATGAAAACATGCAATATATAAAAGTGATGATTATAGACAGTCCTAATGTAATCCCTTGGATCCACTAGAAATTATTGTCATCTAGGTCTACATCACATGTAAAACCCTGTTGTTGATGAAGATATTCTCCTACCAATCTGGGTTGATCGTTTCAACCCTTGAACCAATTGGCTCGCCTCCTGGTTGGTTGTTAAGTAGTCCCACTGGTCGTCTGGTCCTTCTTTCCACCATTGGCTGGTTCCTCCAGCTGATCAGTCAGTCCCACCAAGTGATCAGTCCATCTTGTCCACCATGTTCTCCAAGGTCCTTCCGTCGGTCAACTTGTCTTCTGGACACCTTCATCTTTTTCATAATAGGAAAGTAAACTATCCTACTTTTACATGATTATAGGGAAACCTAGAATTACATTTTAGGAGAGAAAACGTAGAAGAGAATTAACTTTACATTGGGAAGATGAGATAGAGAATCAGTATGCAGAACGAGATAAAAGAATAAACCAACCACATACAACGATGCAAAGATAGGGGTTATTGGCCATAACCATGCTACACATCCACCATCAAACCTGCTTTTAGGGTTACACGTGTAGATTATATATATATATATATATATATATATATATATATATATATATATGTATGTATGTACTTTTTATATATATATATACATATATATAAGCATGCAATAATAGAAGGACAAGACTAAAATCTAATCATATTGATTATCCTGTAATATTGTGAATTAACCTCATTCTGATACCATTGCAGGGAAATATGGTACAAAGCAGTCAGCATAATTTAAAATTTTATCTACCATATTTCCCATAATCAGTAGATCGCGTCAATACCTATAAATCATAAAGGATGGTTTATGGATATACCTGGTCCTGGAGAAAGTCCAACAACAATCCTCATCGTTTTAGATGGGCAACTCTGAATCCTAGTTGCACTGCGACACTTTTGACTGTTGCATCTATTGGTCTGCACCACAAATAGCAGACACAAACATCGTCTTCTTTAGCCGCTCCTCCTATCATAGACTATTGGTTTACGTTGTCCTCTGAGCGACAGACAACAACCTATCACTTCTTTAGTAGTCTACACAGACTGCCTAGAACTCATGTCGTCCTACTGGACCATATAGAAAGGATTTGTCCATCTCCATCAGTGTACTATTCACTGAATTGCTCTCCCACAATGACAACTCTTAATTGTTCTCTCCCGTGGCTATCCCTCCCTAGTCGGGTAGGACATGTTGGGCTCTCGTCGTTACCACAACTAGAGAGGACAACAATAGTCATAGGAACTGATTCTCAGTTGTCTGTGTTGTGTTCTAAGAAGCCCCCAATACCCCTCCATTTACAGTAGAGGCTAGGGTCAAGGTTCCCAGTTGCTATCCGGTATGGTATTAATGTGTGGGAGTTAAAAGGACCAGAAGATCTCCAATTTTTACAAAAATTCTCAAAATTGCACAACTTGCGATAGCCGAAATAGTTGTTTGGAAAAGCCAGATGGGTGTCTTGCAATGTAAGACGATCGTTTCATAGTTTCCCAAATGTGTATGAATTTGGAAAAATAATTCCCATCAATTTTAAACATTTATTTCCTTGTGCAACAAGTATTGCATAAGCAAAACGGATAGGGAAACATCTAGAACCTTCCCCGACTGAATTGAACCATCTTACTCAAGCGAGATGGTTATCTCGGTAAACCCAGACTGCCATCTGGTGATCCACGGTGATCTTGTTTGGTCAGGTCAGTTCGTTCCATTGCTAATTTCAACTCACAATCAAGCCTGACACCCAAATTGCAACGTACTGAGTTTCAATAATATTATCATTTTCCACCTCACTTTTATGTTAATTTATTTCTCCTCCATTTTGTGTCCTTAATATTGAATATCTGAGAAATTGATGGTTGAAGTACATTTTATGGCAATTTGAGGGTTAGATGCACAAAATACCACAAATTGATATATGGATGGGGTAATTATGCAATTTACCACTAAACCACGAATTTGTTGTCTAATGGATAATGTTGGAGCTCAAGAATTAATAATAATGGATAAGAAGTGATTTAATTAGGAAGTGTAATTAAATGGTGAATTATAACCCACTTACATACCTCACTCTTAATATGGGATAATAAAACTTGCAAATGCATGCTATTAGTGAGTGGAGGACTCTTGGACTCCAAAACTTGGATTTCATAACCAAGGGTTGCTTATAAAAGCAACACATAATTATTTGCCCAAGCATTATATTAATATATGCTTTAATAATAAAAATAATTACTGGAGGCCAAAGTTTGGGTGAAACTAAAATCTAATTATATAGAATGAATCTACACGTCATTAACAACCTGGGGTTAAAATTTGAGGTTAATTGGAGCTCGTTTGACCTTTAAAAAGCATTAAACAAGTTTTTAATATAGTGTGACATAATAGTAATCGATATATCATTGAATTGCATCATTTAAGCTAAAGTCCAGCCTTTAAATGGCTGTCATGCGTGCCTGGTCTATCATGGATCGTGACCCAATGGTCAAGGTTGGACGAGGATCCCATAAAACGGTAGGCGCTTTGTCTCCTACATTAGATTAATCGAAACAGTAGCAGGGAAGACGTAGCTTGCTTCCTCTCCACCTTTCTCCCTCGTTTCTCCATCTTTTCTAGTACTTTCTTCACCTACAGGTTCGTAGAGACCCCCCGGTTCATTTGAGACCTCATTCATCCAGCAAGGAGCAGCATAGATGAAACATCAAGCGGCACCGGCCAAGGCCTGTCACGACCACCTCCTTTCCGCATTCACACCGATCCACACCTATATATATCTAGCCCCACACCTCCATCGGCCCCTTAGAAACTTGCCCAAGCCATCAATTTTGCCCTAGGATGTGTGTGTAGCCGGCGATGTGGATCTTTTCCAGCTGTTCTTGCGGCACTTCTCCCCTGTGCTAGGCGGCTCGTGCATAAAAATTGATTGGCTAGGTGAGTTCGTCATTAAATTCTCTTCGTTTCGAATACCCTTGTGGCCGATTTGGTTGAGTATCCCAAAAATGCCAAAGTGGCCGAGGATGCACCTCGCAGCAAGGTAGGGCGCAGCCTGGGGAAGAAAACAATGGTCAAATGACCATTTTGCCCTCGAGCGCCCTCCTGTTTCTCGTCGAGGGCATTATCGTGTTTCAGTTAATTGATTTTTATCATCCATTAATATTTTTTCTGATTGGCTCATCTTGTTTAATTTGTAGTAAATCACTCGGTTATCGGAAAAATATAAATAGATACCCGTTGGAAAGCTAAAATTATGTAGAATCCGAATTTTCAAGTTTTGAACCCTGTTTTCCATCATAAACTTGATAATTAATTCAAACCCTAATTTAAATGTATAAAGTGATGTAAAATGATAATAATAGTGTTTGAACTTTGTTTTTGACAAGAAAATATGTTTTCTCGAGTAGAAAAAAAATAGGGATCGTTTTTCCCTATTTCTAGAACCAAAATCCAAAGTCTTTACCCATGGGCTATAATTTTGGACATTTTACACTTAAATCACCTTTAAGTAACCTAATACATGCATTAATCTTTGAACCTAGGTTAAAGTGAGTTTGGACCTGATATCTTAGTGGATAAGGGATAATATAGAAAGCAAGAACAAGTATGTGCATTCTAACACCTCAGTTGGGGCTTTCTATCATGCTTAACCTAGTTTTTCAATATGAGGTATACTTATGATAATATTCTCCATCTTCTACTTGGACATGAAAATTTGTAACTATGATGCATATTCTTGCTATACTATTATTCCTTGATGAATATGGGTCATGGGACGCCACTTGCCTTGTTGATGTGATTGAGATCTTGATATATACATGTTTCCCTTAAACTATTCATTTGAGTATCCAATATGAAATCTTGTTGTATGAACATCTTTTATGGTTATCTCGTAGAAATGTTTGGGTCATTGGGCCCCACTTGAATCATTGTTATTTTCTTTCTCTGCCAATGTAAATTGTAAGCATGATAATGATAGTTTGACTAGTTTACTAATATATTTTACATGAGTACAATTCACCCATAGGGAACTAGGGTTTTAGTCCCCCTGCCATAGGCACTGGGGTTTTAGTCCCCCTGCCACTTTATATATATTTTTTAGGTTTGGGATGTTATTTCCCCTCTCCTCCTGGTTGAGGTTGGTAGGCGCCTCACCCTATGTTAGTTTAGCTTAGTCATAATGAATCATGCTTGTTCTATATTTGACTTATAAGCTTGGAAAAAATCCCATTTGAATTATATGCTTCATACTCTTGAACATTCTTAGTATAGCAAATATTTCTGTTTTCATTCCTTAATATGCATCTTGTACTTTATCTTTTTGTGACACATATGTTTCTATCTTTCTCTTGCTGGGTGTTCCCCAACCACCCAGAACTAGGATAAGGGCTAGAACAAGCACAAGGAAACCCAGGGCAGGAGTGAAGTTGATAACATGGCAAGGTTGATGCTGCTAAGACCTTGCTCAAAAAAATTATTTTATGAACCTTAGAAATAAGAGCTTTGTAATAGCCTAGATTCTTATCTACTTCTTCTTTTGGAACAATCTATGTAACAATTTAGTTTTCTCATCTTTCTTTCTTCCGCTGCTACTATTGACAAATGGTTGTATTTGGTCCATGCTTATTTAAATGGATTTATTATGCATGCATCCTTCCATCAAAATGCTTTTAATAATTTGAGGGATCTAATGTATTTTCCGTTAAATTTAAGTAGGGGGTGATCTCGCCTCCATACAACATGGTATCAGAGCTTGTAGGGTAGCTACTAGGGCGTGATGTTGAAAGTGATGGTGTCTAGAAAGGGTCAGAGCTTGGGGGCTGGTAATATTTTCCTCTGCCCCACTAGCTTGGTCACGAGGTCTCCTGAGCTCATATGACCCAGCCTTGCCTAATCTGATATTGAATGCCTGAAATAGCATGCCTATAGGAAATAGTAGCCTTATCTTTTTCTGTCTTATACTTCTAGAAATCTTACCCTAAAACTTGTCTTTCAGGAAGGGTAGCTTGTTCAGTGAAAGCTCAAACAATGACGACACCAACCCTGAAACTCCTGAGACACCTCTGACTCCTAAGCAGGAGTTGGTGATGCTAAGACATCTACTCTCCACTACCTTGGTGGGGCAGCTTACTGCAGTTGTTGCCCATGCCAACAAGCCTAAGGAGCCAACCCTAAATGATTTCATCAAGATGTAGCCTCCCTACTTCAAGGTGGAAACTGAGAACAACATGGTGGACAAGGCAGATGATTGGGTGGTAGCCCTGGAACACACATTCGATGGCATGGCGTGTCCCCCACATCTTAAAGTCTGCTTTGCATCTTATGTCCTGGATGGCCCGGCATGGGTCTGGTGGAATGGGATAACTCACACAGGAGACACAACAACTATGACCTGGTATGAGTTCCTTTAGATATTCCGAGCAAAGTATATATGCACGTCCTACTTGAAGAAGAAGGAGGCCGAGTTCTATAGTCTACAACAAGGGAATATGATAGTTTCAGAGTATGTGCAACGTTTCCTGGTGCAGGAACGTTACGTTGTGGGTCTAGCTGAAGAGCGGAGGGTGACCGTCTTCCTTGAAGGGTTCAACAATTTCATAGGGCATCACATGGTGCCCCAGCTCCTGCTCACCTTCCAACAAATGCTAGACAAAGCTCTGGCCGTGGAGGCGTACCCTGGCTTCCACACTTTTGGTTCAAACATAAGCAACAACAAGCGAAAGAACCATGGTGGTCCGCATGGGCGTGGTAGGTGTAACACTTGCTCCCGATTTCATCCTCTCGGGAGATGTCCACCTGGCAATGCACCACACCGTAGGAATGATCTACCTGCCCCTACCTATCATGAGTGTGGCCAAGTGGGTCACATAAGGCCAAGCTGTCCTAGGTTCAATCGAGGACCGATCCCCGCCCAACAGTAGAAACAACAACGTCAAAATCCACCCCCAAGGAACAACAACAACCGCAACAATAACCTGCAAGGACGCCATCCTCCTGTGGAGAGGCGCAATGGAAGGGTCTTTGCTCTGGATGCTGAAGAGGTTGATGATGAGAATAATGTGATTGAAGGTACTTTACACCTTTATATGTACCCTGTCAAAGCACTTTTTGATTCCGTCTTGTCAAATACCTTCATATCTACTCAGTTTGCTGCTATGTTAGAGATAGAGTTTGAATTAATGGACCATGTGTTATATGTCAAAACCCCTAGTGGTACAATATGCTCCTCTTATCTCAAGCTTCCAACCCTGGACCTGTGTATATCGGGAAAGATGTTTCCATCCGACTTTATCTTGCTCAAAATGTCTATCTTTGACATTATTCTTAGCATGGACTGACTAAAAAGCTACAAGGAACTCCTCTTTTGTGAGGAATCAAAGGTTAGCTTGTTGCACCCCGTAGAGGGTAGAATCCGGGTAAAAGGTAGGAAATGAGAAGAACGACAATTCGTCATCTCAACCATCAAAGTCGAAAAGATTATCTCGTAAGGGTGTAGGGCATTTCTCAACTCTATAGTTCTTGATGCTACACCCCCTGCTCTCGACCATGTAGAACTGGTGAAGGACTTCCCTGATGTCTTTCCTGAAGAACTACCTGAGTTGCCCCCTACTCATGAAGTGGAATTCACCATCGAGCTTGCACCTGGGACTTCACCCATCTCAAAGCCACCTTACCGCTTAGCACCTACTGAACTCGCCGAGTTAAAGAAGCAGCTTCAAGAACTTCTCGATATGGGGTTCATTCGCCCAAGTGTTACTCCTTGTGGAGCCCCCATCCTATTTGTAAAGAAGAAGGATGGATCTATGCGGATGTGCATGGATTATCACATGCTTAATCAAGCCACGGTGAAGAATCGCTATCCACTTCCTCGAATTGACGATCTCTTCGACCAACTCAAGTCCGCCAATGTCTTCTCAAAGATGGACTTGTGGAGTGGCTACTACCAAATGCGAGTGAAGGGTAAAGACATCCCAAAAATAGCTTTCAGAACCAAATATGGCCATTATGAATTTCTGGTCATGCCGTTTGGTTTGACTAATGCCCCAGTTGCTTTCATGGACCTGATGAATCGAGTTTTCCGCCCCTACCTTGATCGATTCGTCATGGTTTTTATTGATGATGTCTTGATATATTCAGAGTCGGAAGAGCAACATTGCGAGCACTTGAGTTTGGCACTCCATACACTATGAGAAAATAAACTTTATGCTAAATTCTCCAAGTGTGAGTTTTGGATTAAAGAAGTTATGTTTCTGGGCCACGTCATTTCTAGAGGACACATTGTTTTTGACCCTGCAAAGGTTGAGTCAGTGACCAAGTGGAAGGCTCCAAAGAAACCATCTAAAATTCGCAGTTTCCTCGGTCTTCCAGGTTACTATAGGAATTTTATCAAAAACTTCTTAGAGCTTGCTCTTCCTATGACAAAGTTGACACGAAATAATGTCAAGTTTGTTTGGTCGCCTGAGTGTGAGGACAGATTCCAAAAGCTAAATCAATGTCTGACATCTGCTTCTGTTCTTTCTCTACCTGTTGAAGGAAAACCCTACGTCATTTACACTGATGCCTCCAAGTAAGGATTGAGATGCGTTCTAATGCAAGAAGGAAAGATGATTGCCTACGCCACTCGCCAGTTGAAGCCAAATGAAGAAAACTGGCCTATACACAATTTAGAGCTTGCAGTTATTGTTCATGCTCTAAAGATATGGCGACATTACATCTATGGGGTTCAGTTTGAGGTCTTCTCTGATCATAAAAGCTTAAAGTACCTCCTGACACAAAAAGACTTGAACCTGAGATAGTGTAGATGGATGGAGTATCTCAAGGACTATGACTTTACCATCACTTATCATCCCAGTAAAGCCAACGTAGTTGCTGATGCCTTGAGTCGGAAGAAGTCTGGGACATGTGCTGCTATAACTTGTTTTGTTTGGAAGAACAATGAGTATGTTTCTGGATGGAAACCACAATCGACATGCTTTTAAATGATGAATTTGATGATAAGCTATGTGTTCACATGGCTAGCCTGTCAATCACTCCAAGCTGGATTTCCGATATTAGTATTGCCCAGTTGGAGAGTCCTGAGCTAGAATGAATGAAAGCCTTAACCCTAAAACGCCAATCTAATTTCTCTGTTGGAGTCGATGGTGCACTCCGTTTTCAACAAAGATTGTGGGTTCCTGATGTTGATGAACTACGACAGCAGATTCTCTGTGAAGCTCATTGGTCCAAGTACATAATTCACCCTGGCACGACCAAGATGTACAACGACTTGCAGCACAATTTCTGGTGGAAGAACATGAAGACAGATATAGTTGTCTTTGTGTCAAAGTGTTTGACATGTCAACAAGTTAAGATAGAACATCAACGACCTGGTGGTCTCCTCCATCTGCTTGAAATTCTGAATTGGAAATGGGAGATGATCACGATGGACTTTGTCACTGGTTTCCCCAAGACCAGGAAAGGCTACGACGTTGTGTGGGTTGTCATTGATCACCTCACAAAGTGTGCTCACTTTCTGCCTTTCAAGTCCAACTACAAAGTAGAAGATATGGCACATATATATCTAGAGTGGATAGTTCATCTGCATGGTGTACCATAAGTGATAGTTTCTGACCGTGATCCCAAGTTCACCTCTCGCCTATGGAGTCATATACAAGAAGAAATGGGGACTGACCTACGGTTTAGCACTGCTTATCACCCCCAGACCGATGTTCAGTCTGAAAGAACTGTACAAATCTTAGAAGACATGCTTCGTGCTTGTGTGATGGACTGGGGAGGAGCATGGGATAGATATCTACCTCTAGATGAGTTTGCGTACAATAACATCTACCAAGCCAGCATAGGGATGCCTCCGTATGAATCATTATACGGAAGACCCTTTTGTTCCCCATTGCATTGGGACGATGTGGGTGAGCCTTCCTTAGTGAAGACTGACAATATGCAAATGATGATAGAGAGGTTCAGCTGATCAAGAAGCATATGAAAGCCACTCAAGACCGACAGAAGATGTATGCTGACAAGCATAGGTCTGATGTGAGTTTCCTTGTTGGTGACCATGTATTCTTAAAGGTCAAGCCCATATGATCTATTGCCCAATCCAAAGTCAAAGGCAAGCTTAGCCCGTGTTATGTGTGACCTTTTGAGATCTTGGCAAAGATTGGGGATTGTGCATACCGCTTGGCCCTTCCTCCTGCTTATGATAAGATACACAATGTCTTTCAGGTGTCCATGTTGAGAAAGTATGTGAAGGACCCTTCTCATGTTCTCACAATAGAACCCTTGGAGATTCATGAAAACCTAACCTATGAGGAGCTACCTATAAAAATACTAGACACTCGGGTGAAATAGTTGAAGAATAAAAATATTGAGTTAGTGAAGGTGTTGTGGAAGTTTCATGGGCTAGAAGAAACCACTTGGGAGCTGAGAGAAGAAATGCTCTGAACACACCCTTCTCTTTTTGTATGAGATTTCAGGGACGAAATCCTCTCTAACGGGTGGAGTGTTGTAACGTCCTGAGTTTCAATACTATTATCATTTTCCACCTAACTTTTTATGTTAATTTCTTTCTCCTCCATTTTGTGTCCTTAATTTTGAATATTTGAGAAATTGATGGTTGAAGTACATTTTATGCCAATTTGAGGGTTAAATGCACAAAATACCACAAATTGATATATGGATGGGGTAATTATGCAATTTACCACTAAACCATGAATTTTTTGTCTAATGGATAATGTTGGAGCTCAAGAATTAATAATAATGGATAAGAAGTGATTTAATTAGCAAGTGTAAATAAATGGTGAATTATAACCCACTTCCATACCTCACTCTTTATATGGGCTAATAAAACTTGCAAATGTATGCTATTAGTGAGTGGAGGACTCTTGGACTCCAAATCTCGGATTTGGGAACCAAGGGTTGCTTATAAAAGCAACACATAATTATTTGCCAAAGCATTATATTAATATATGCTTTAATAATCAAAATAATTATTGGAGGCCAAAGGTTGGGTGAAACAAAAATCTAATTATATAGAATGAATCTAGA
The DNA here is from genome assembly GCA_963693085.1 of Alisma plantago-aquatica. Lineage (NCBI taxonomy): Eukaryota > Viridiplantae > Streptophyta > Magnoliopsida > Alismatales > Alismataceae > Alisma > Alisma plantago-aquatica. The sequence goes on from OY856409.1 coordinate 1,514,935,695, forward strand.
TGTCAGTAGCAACCTAGGGTTAAAATTTGAGGTTAATTGGAGCTCGTTTGACCTTCCAACTGCATTAAACAAGTTTTTAATATAGTGTGACATAATAGCAATTGATATATCATTGAATTGCATCATTTAAGCAAAAGTCCAGCCTTTAAATGGTTGTCACACATGCCTGGTCTATCATGGATCATGACCCAATGGTCCAGGTTGGATGAGGATCCCATCCAACGATAGGCTCTTTGTCTCCTACCTTGGATTAACTGAAACAGTAGCCGGGAAGACGCGACTCGCTTCCTCTCCACCTTTCTCCCTCGTTTCTCTATCTTTTCTAGTACTTTCTTCACCTATAGGTTCGTAGCGACCCCCCAGTTCATTTGAGCCCTCACTCATCCAGTGAGGTGCAGTGTAGCCGAAATGTCAAGCGGCGCCGGCCAAGGCATCTCACGGCTACCTCCTTCCATCCACACCTATATATATCTAGCCCCACACCTCCGTCGGCCCCTTAGCAACTTGCCCAAGCCATCAATTTCTCCTAAGGACGTGTGTGTAGCCGGTGACATGGAGCTTTTCCAACTCTGCTTGTGACACTTCTCCCCCATGCTAGGTGGCTCGTGCATCAAAATTGATTGGCTAGGTGAGTTCGTCGTTCAATTCTCTTTGTTTCGAGTACCCTTGCGGCTGATTTGGTTGAGTATCACAAAAATGCCCAAGTGGCCAAGGATGCACCTCACCACAAGGTAGGGCGCGGCCTGGGGAAGAAGACAATGGTCAAATGACCATTTTTCTTCCGAGCGCCCTCCTTTTTCTTCTCTCTCACTGAGGGCATTATTGTCTTTCGGTTAATTGCTTTTTATCATCCATGAAGCTTTTTTCTGATTGGCTCATCTTGTTTAATTCGTAGTAAATCGCTCGGTTATCAAAAAAATATAAATAGATACTCGTTGGAAAACTAAAATCATGTAGAATCTGAATTTTCAAGTTTTGAACCCTGTTTTCCATCCTAAACCTAATAATTAAATCAAACCCTAATTTAAATGTATAAAGTGATGTAAAATGATAATAATAGTGTTTTAACTATGTTTTTGACAAGAAAATATGTTTTCTCGAGTAGAAAAATAATAGGGATCATTTGTCCCTATTTCCAGAACCAAAATCCAAAGTCTTTACCCATGGGTTATAAATGTGGACATTTTACACTTAAAGCCCCTTTAAGTAACCTAATACATGCATTAATCATTGAACCTAGGTTAAAGTGAGTTTGAACCTGATATCTTAGTGGATAAGGGATAATCTAGAAAGCATGAACAATTATGTGCATTCTAACACCTCAGTTGGGCTTTCTATCATGCTTAACCTAGTTTTTCCATATGAGGCATACTTATGATAATATTCTCCATCTTCTACTTGGACATGAGAATTTGTAACTATGATGCATATTCTTGCTATATTGTTATTCCCTGATGAATATGGGTCATGGGACCCCACTTGCCTTGTTGATGTGATTGAGATCTTGATATATACATGTTTCCCTTAAAAGTATTCATTTGAGTATCCAAAATGAAATCTTGTTGTATGAACATCTTTTATGGTTATCTCTTGGAAATGTTTGGGTCATTGGGCCCCACTTGAATCATTGTTATTTTCTTTCTTTGCCAATGTAAATTGTAAGCATGATAATGATAGTTTGACTAGTTAACTAATATAGTGTACATGAGTACAAGTCACCCGTAGGGCACTGGGGTTTCAGTCCCCCTGCCATAGGCACTGGGGTTTTAGTCCCCTTGCCACTTTATATATATTTTTGAGGTTTGGGATGTTATTTCCCCTCTCCTCCTGGGTGAGGTTGGTAGGCGCCTCACCCTATGCTAGTTTAGCTTAGTCATAATGAATCATGCTTGTTTTATATTTGACTTATATGCTTGGTTGAAATCCCATTTGAATTATATGCCTCATACTCTTGAACATTCTTAGTATAGAAAATCTTTATGTTTCCATTCCTTAATATGCATCTTGTAATTTATCATTTTGTGATACATATGTTTCTATCTTTCTGTTTCTGGGTGTTCCCCAACTACCCAAAACCAGGACAAGGGCTAGAACAAGCACAAGGAAACCCATGGTAGGAGTGACGTTGATATCATGGCAAGGTTGATGCTGCTAAGACCTTGCTCAAAAAAATTATATTATGAACCTTAGAAATAAGAGCTTTGTAATAGCCTATATTCTTATCTACTTCTTATTTTGGAACAATCTATGTAATAGTTTAGTTTTCTCATCTTACTTTCTTCCACTGCTACTATTAACAAATGGTTGTATTTGGTCCATGCTTATTTAAATGGATTTATTATTCATGCATCCTTCCATCAAAATGCTTTTAATAATTTGAGGGATGTAATGTATTTTCCGTTAAATTTAAGTAGGGGGGTGATCTCGCCTCCTTACACAAATTCCTGTCTCACATCTTGAGATGGTCGTTTGACACTTCCACACAACCATCTCAACATGTGAGATGGGCGTTTGGCAGTGTTGTCAGCCTGGTTGTTCCGTGAATCAAATGCATGAACACTGTAGCACTTAATTCAACTGTCATTCGAGATATCAACTCCTCTTCTAGGTTAAGTCCTATGTGTGTGACCCTATAGGTCCCCTATTACATTGGCAGTGAATGACAATGACACTTATGACATCACAAGCAATGAGCAGTGCCTAGTCTCATGTCAATGCTACCCAAGTAAATGGAAAGTTGGAGAACAACTTCAACCTACAATCAGTGTATGATGTTGCAGTGTTTGTATAGTTCCTGTGTCACCGATGTCTAGATTGAACTAGAGACATGGACCAGTCACCCTCATCATTATTCAGTCTTGTTTCTTGAACCAAGAGAAGACTGTCTGAGATATATGTAAGATCAATATCACATATTGACTCACATGCACGTGGCCATGCTTTCCACAGTCTCTCTAATCAAGAGGCCAAGGACATCACTCTACAATAGGAGGGAAAAATCCAATATCTATCATTTGTATTCTATCCCCATGTGTCAAAGCCACCCAATCATCACCTTTATAACAACCCATGTTTCAGGACTACGTTTGATGATGTCAAAGTGTACCCAACGACATGTAACTAGTGCAATGATTTCAGATCTAAGACCCACAACCACTACCATCACTGTGAGACCTGACTATGATGTCCATGGAGATGGCTTCCATGTGTCAGTCTGATGGTGGGTCTATCTGATACACTTTTCTCTAACTTGTATCTATGTAACTTGTAACGTCCCAGGATTTCAGGCCTCGGATAACATGATCTTAAAAGGAATGATTGGACTACCCATATCACCAAGGTGCACCTCCTTTTCTGGGAGCCCATTCCTAAAGAACTCCATAGTTAAGCGTTCTCATCTTGGAGTAGTACTAGGCTGGGTGACCAGTCGGGAAGTTGACCCCAGCTTGCGCTTGAGTATGGACAAAGTGCGCAATTAATGCTAGTAGTGGTCTGTGGGGCTATTCGTCATTCCTGAAACTCTACAAGAGCCTTGGGCAGTGAGACCGGGTGTTACATAACTAGTTTGATATCTCCATATCATTACCAATGAGACTTAGTGATCAACCAACTCACACTCTGATTTTATGCGTTATTGTTGTCTATCAACCTCCACAATAACATCCAATCAAGGACATAATGAGAATGTAAATATGTACTCTTAACATCTGTATGATCTCATTTCTTCCAAGTCACATACATGAAGACATACATCATTAAGTAATATTATTCTCTAGACATTTATAATGTTACATCATTATCTCATAACTGAATTAAACATATTAATTTGGAAACTTGGATTTTATTAATAATTAGATCATTTTTAAATGATATGCCATTACAATCATCACATGATTAGCTATGTGGGCATACATATCCAATAGAGGATATTATTGGAAATTAAAAAATAGTAAGAGAGAGAAAATATATGTAATAACTTACTTTATCACACTAATGGAAACATATAAGTGTCTACGATATTTAAATCAGTCAGATACCTAACATGCATAAATGGAGTGGCAAGATAGTTTACATTCACCATTCACCTCTCCAAGAATAATAACCAAGTGGGGTCATTGACCCAATTCAACATGATAACAATAATTTAAGAAGAATAACAATAGGTCACAACTTATAGGATATGACATTTCAACAAGTGGAAATAAGAACAAGTAACCCAAGAGATGCCTCATTACAAGAATATTTGGTCATAAATATGCCAAGTTATAAATAGGGAGGAGTACACACTTGATCTTCCTAACTAATCTTATTTCTAAAGGGAAATTTGTCATTCATCCTTCTCCAACTAAAAGTTTTAAATATGCACACATTTACTCCACTGTTATCCATTTATCATAGAAATTATATTAAACCTAGTTCAGTCATCTAATGCAAAGTAAGGGTTTAGGTATGACAATGTGTGTATGTCATTATTATGGAAAGTTTTATATCTGCGTATGTCACCATTTCATTAGATATTATATCAAGGGTGAATTAGCTATGTATATACATGTCATTCTTGTATAAATTCATTAATAAATATTTTAGGTTAAGACTCACACTTAAGGATTTTAACTACATTCCTTAAACTTATATCATCCTCATATATCCACATTATACTTATCAATATTAATTTTATAAATTTCAAGGATATTTATCCATAAACATGGTGGATTGATAACATGAGAAAATTGTATTGGTGATTTAAAATGAGGTCGCTTATAGGCCCATACTTCAACATTTATAATTATCCTCAATATTATTCTTTTCAAGTAAGATCTTCCTCTCTAGGTTTTCATTATAATAATAGTATGTCCATTCGGTTCTAGGTGATACATTAATCGATAATGAACTCATTAATACATGCATGATATAATTTCCTAGGATTATTACTAGGTTTTTCATACAATATTACCACATCTATATCAATTTTTTTTAAATATAGAACATTCGTCTTAGTATAAGGAGACACATAATCCTATGTTTTTCATATATACTAAATAACATATGTAAAATGATCAGAGCTATTAATAATGTAGTAATCTACACACACATTAGCACTTCAAAAGCTTGTCTATAATAGCCACTATAATACATATATTGATGATTCATCTAAGTGTATCGGTGTGGGTATATATATATATATATATATATATATTTATATATTTATATATATATATATATTTATATATATATATATATTTATATATATATATTTATATATATATATATATATATTTATACATATATATATATATACATATACACATATTTACAATAGGGTTAAATGGTTGTGGGCATTATATAGCTATCATTCATCTAATTAACTGCAAACTTGATTTCGAATCCGCTAAATGAGTATTAGTATGAAGAACAAGAAGATAAAGGTAAACTCTAAAGCATTGATCATCAGGTTTTAAATATAGATCTCAGATGGCTTTGAAGGGGTAGGTCCTAGGATAGTGTTGTAGTTTCCAATTTCTTGCAATGATCGAGAGGAACCTCAATTGTACTGCCTAGATAGCTCCTTTCAGTCTCTCAGAATCATACCTTGACATTTTTTAAGATATTATGTCTACTAGTTATAAACAACTTGCCAGATAATCACCTCTCTCAATATGTCAGTTTTAGGTTGAGTCCAAATTGGGGAGGTGGGTGAGGTCTGTTGTGGTGTTTGGTGATGATGCCCTATGGTAGCTGTGGTGGAGGATGGAGGAGTTGCTGGTATGTTTGTTGGCGAGTGTCAATGAGGATGGGGAAAATGATGGTTGCACCTTTGAGATTCCAAGCAATGTTGATCATCCAAGGTTTGGAAACAACTCTAGATTCCCCCTTTCTATAATTGTGATGGTGATGGTGGAAGCTCTCACTACAAGCGGTAGGGTGGGGAGGTGGTTCCTCACACAACACTATGTTAGATCTATCTTTGGAAGCAGATTGTTTTGTAATGGCTTGGTCAATGGTGTTCTGGGGTTGTAGGTTGTAAGACGCCATGATGATGACAATGAAGAAGATGAACACTAGAACCGCAGATAGGGGATGGAGATTGAGGAAAATAGAAGGAAAGCAAAGAAGTGTTGTTTTCCCTTGCACAGGCGGTGCCAAAAATTGTGGATGGAAGCACCGCCTGGTGGCACTTAACACGGCCTGGTGACGCTTGATACTATCGGGAACAAGTGTGAGGGCGGTGGTTGTAAAGGGGAGGTGATGGATCTAGATGTAAAGAAAGGGATGATGTCTTGCATTTTTCAACAGCTAGTACAGGTAGCACTAACCACTACAACACGGTGGTGTTGCTTTCGCCCTATTATCTACTGGAAACTAGGTAAGACAGAAGGAGGGTAGATGATAAGATGGTAAAGAAGGAGACAAAGGGGAGGTAGACATTGTAGGTATGTATGCCCATAGAGCAAGTCATGTGTTGATTGTAATGGGATACTTTGTAAATGATTTGAATAATAATAAAGGCAATTTTTGATCTATATGTTTAAACTATTTCTGAGATGATGGTGTAACATGATAGATGTCTAAAGAATGATTTTACTCAATGACGTATTCTTTTAGGTTAAGGACCTAAACGATGAGATCATATGAATGTTAAGAGTATACATTCTTGTTTAGTCCCTAGTCGATTGTTATTGTGGAAATAACCATAGTCATCAATAACAATGAAGACTAGATTGTGTGTTGGTTGATGATAGAATCTCATTAGTCATGATATGGTGATATCAAACCAAGCACATAGGTACTTGTTAGAGAACAAGGTACCGGACATACCTGCCGTGAGAGTGACACATGGAACCATGACTTGATAGTCACAGTCAGCTCTCATAGTGATGGTGGTGAGTGTGATTCTTAGATCTAAAATCACTACACTCAACACATGTCGTTGGGTACACTTTGACATCATCAAACGCAGTCCTGAAACATGGTTTGTTATAAAGGTGATGATTGGGTGGCTTTAACACATGGGGCTTTTGAGGGGTGAGTGATAGATATGGGATTTGTCCCTCCTGAGGGAGTTTGATATCCTTGGCCACTTGATGAGTAGGATTGAGAAAGGCATGCACATGCACGTATGAATCAATATGTGATAGTGATGTCATACACATCTCACCCAGTCTGCTCTGAGATCAAGGAAATGAATGAATGTTAGCAGGATGACTGTTCCATGCCTCGAGTTCATTCAGGATATCAGTGACAAAGGAATTATACATTCACTGTAACACCATTCACAGATTGTAGGATTGAAAGTTGTTCACCAACTTTCTATTTCACTTGGGTAGCACTGATGTGTGACTAGGCACCGCTCTTTGCTTGTGAAGTCATAAGTGTTATAGACTTTCACTGCCAACGTGAAATGGACCTGCAGGGTCACACACATAGGATTTAACCTGGAAGAAGAGTTTTTTCCACAAACAATGTTTAGATTGATTACTGAAGGAGTTTAGTAGTTCAATTAAACACTCAATTAATTGATAGCTCAATATCATAGTGTTCAAGGTGTTGGACCGATTGATTAGAGTATCAGATTGATTGAAATCACAATTGACTGATTCTGCACAATATGCACTCCCAACCGATCGGCTCATGTGATGAACCGATCAGTTGAGCTTGGTGAATCGGTCGGCTCAAGGGTTGAGCCGATCGGCTCATGGTCAGGGTGAAACGATTGATTCAAGTGTTGAAACGATCGGTTCAATTGATGCAACCGAGCAAGTTGGGAAAGTAAGATTGGTGAGAATTTTCCTTTCGTTTCACTTGCCCAATTTGATTGGGAAATAGGATTGGTATTCAATACCAATTAGAAACAAAAGAAGGAAAGTCAATCCGGAACTGGTCAGGACCACAAACCGACCAGTTCAGAAGTGAACCAACCGGCTCATGGGTCCCAACCAATTGGTTGAGGTGTCAACTGACCATTTCAGGTCCCCATCCGACCGTTTCAGTTGTGAAACGATCAGTTCAGGTTGCAAGTTGGTTGCTTTTGTGGAAAATCTCGAACTCTTCTACTCCTGCTTTTAGTCCCATATTGTTGGGGATAGAGAACCATGTCCCATGACCTGCCTATATATATAGGGGTATTGGGGGCTTCTCAGAGTACAACTCAGTGCAAGATGGTTTCTCTGCAAAGTTGTCGTTCTCTCTGGTTTTGGTAACCGAGAGAGCCCGAGCAAGTGCTACCTGAAAAGGGAGGCACAACAAGGGAAAGACAACTGCAATTGCAACTGGTAGCAGGAGAGTGTGTTGGCGACTAGTACACCGACAGGAGGGTGTGACTCCTTCTAGTTCCTTGTGCGAAAAGGAGACCGGAGTTCCCGACATTCCGTGTGGATGACTACAGAGGCGGGAGACCTCTATTGCTCGGAGGACAACTGTCAATCCTGATAGTCCCGGTGAGACCAGGAGTCTTCAGTCCCGGTGCGACCAGGAGCTTCACAGACACCGTCCAAGACCGGAGGTGAAGACCGCGCAAGGCGTGAGGTACTGTCGCCGAGCAAGCCTCGAGACAAGGTATGCATCCACAAACCATCATTCCTATTGTATAGACGTTGATGCGATTCCTTTTGTTCTGGGTTTTGGGGAGAATTTTTTTTTGTTTCCGCTGCTTCTCTGCCTCCTCCATAACCCAACAGACACGGCATGGTGAAGAAGGGTGTCACTAGGCTTTCTTTGTCAGATAATAGTTGCAATGGGCTAGTATAAGATGACGTCTAGGTTTCTAGGAACTATAGTGAGAGGGAAGGATGTGGAAGAAGAAATAGGAGGCGGGCATCGAGGAAGAGGAAGTAATGGAAGAGGAGATTCGAGGAGATGGGTTGATGAAACCATCGTGTTGTTGGTGTTTTCCAACACAGAAGACACTCAATCAGGCCAGCATGAGGAGAGCCCAATGGTTGTGTGTGGAGGAGAGAAACCAGGGGAAAGGGTGTTACAAAAAGTAAATTGGACATTAGCACATCGACTCATTTAAATCAATAAATCTAAAGTAGTAGATCTATTTCTTCATTGAATTAATTGCTTGAGTAAATGTTATCAAAATGACATGAAATTTTTCCCATTGACTAATTAGGATAAAGGAAGAAAATTTTAATATGAATTTTATTTTTGGGAAATGTTTGAATTTTATTTGGTTGGTTATATGTTTAATGCTCCATTGATATATTTGTTGTCTTTATTAATCATTCAATATATTCATTCATAATTTTTAATATGGTATCTTGTATTTTCTTTATTTCCTTTTATCACTAGACCTAGGATGAATCTAGAGTGACAAAGTAGGGTCAAACCTATTTGATTGGTGAATTTACACAAAATCCCAATTGGAGAAATAAATGAATTAGCTATTAACATCATATAAAAGGTTATTTGTTTCTACATTAAATTTTCTTTGCTCCAATTGGTATTATTTAATCAAATTTTATGAAAAAGGATTGACTGTTACATCATTAATGTGGCATGATCTCTTCGCCATCGAGGGATTTCTGATTTATCTCACATTGATGTGGCATTAACAACATCATCGGGAGATTAGTGATACATCATCCCAGCATAAACATATAATGAAGGAATGAGAGATTAAATGTACATCTCACATCAATTCCCACATTAGGACGTAAGGATATTCACGTCCATAACCCCCACATACTCAAAAGTATGTTCTCTAGGAGTTCCCATAGGAAAACATGTTTCACCATCATTTGACTTCTGACAATGATGGATCTATGGTCAGGGCTCTACATGATATCATTATACTTGATTATTTAAGTACATTATGGCATTCTTTTAGCATCAGTCATGTTTTCAAACATAAATCAATAATACAATTTCTATAAAGGAAGAGTACTAAATGTATCAAGTTCATATCACATATTGTTAATATTGGGATATCAATCCCTAACCATCTCATCATTTTAATTCATGAACATGTGTTTTCAAACCCTTAGATAATCAAAACACTTGTTACCAAGTAACGTATTGATGATTTGATGGCAATGCAGATATTTCTCATGGCTCATACAACCTATCAATCTCATATGTTGCCTCTTACTAGGCAACATAGCATGTCATTATTTTCAAAGCGTATAAAGTGCTTTCAATGAATATGACATCATAACCCTTACCTTGCTATGATCACTTCTTGATAAAGACCTACATGACTAACACAATTGATAACATGCACATTATATCTATATCAGCACAATACAATTTATTTCCAAGTCAAGTATAGAACACCACGGCCGTTCTATCTTGCACGGTCGTGCTACCGACAAGTTACCACGACCGTGTTACATTACCACGGTTGGTTTCTAGGGTTAGGGTTTCTTATCCAATTCAATTAGGGTTATTAAACACCTTTATCTTACAAGGGCATAGTGATTCCTTATTTCATAATTCATTCATAGGGTTTCATGCTTAAAAGCATAACCCAAAATTAGGGTTTAATGTTCACATCATCACATTATCCTAGATTAGGGTTTACTATTGACATTACATCACATTACCCAAGATTAGGGTTTATTATTCACATTACATCACATTACCCTAGATTAGGGTTTACTATTCACATTACATCACATTACCCTAGATTAGGGTTTACTATTCATATTTATTAGGATTACTTCCATCAATGCCTTCAAAATAGGGTTAAGATTCATTAACCATCATAATTAGGTTTTCCATGATCTCACTATGAAGGATTATATCCTAATTAGATGTATTCATACATGTTGGAAGTTTATTACTTGATTGTCATTCATATAAGGAGTCTTCTCTCTCCTCTTTCTATCAGATGATGTTTACATCACCCTTGATATGCTAAGTCAAATCTACCTTGTCATCATGGTTTATATCACTACTATTGTGATCATTGGAATTCACTTGATCAATGGGTATTGGTTACTCTATCCCATCAAGGGTACTTTTGTAATGTTCACCATTGATCATAACATGCATTAGTCCACTAATTACTTGGTCCCTTAATCACTTTAGGTATCTCTAAGGTTTAGGTTAATCAACCACTAAACCATCTTGACCACTAAGGCATCAAACGTTCTTGACCTTTTTAGACCTCAAACAGTCTTGTACACAAACCCCCAAATGGTCTAGGATAGACCATGAAACCATTTGGTGTTGTTGACTGTTTGGTCTAGTTTGACTTTTGAAACCGTTTGGTAAAGTGCACACTCAAGACCGTTTGGTCATGAAGACTGTTTGGCCAAGTTTGACTTTGAAACCGCATGGACACAATCGTTCTTGAAACCGCATGAGCACCAAATGGTTTGGCATCATTTGGTCCCAAACGGTCTTGAGACCGTTTGGTCTAAACCACCTGAAAATAGCATGGACCAAAAAGTGTCTCAACCACTTCAATTGAGTTAGGGTTTCCAATGTTGAACCCCTCAATCAATCATGCCATTGCTAGCCACTCATCAATTGAGTCAATTAGGTCAACCCTCAACTGATTTGACACTCAATTGATCATCAATTAGGGCTTGGATCAATTGAATTAGGGTTTGGAATTGATTACCCTTCAACACTCCTCAACACGAGTCTAATTAATTTGAACCCATTGAACCATCTTTCAATTTGGTCATGACCTGACCCCAAACGGTCTTGGGATCGATTGGATGACCTCCAAACAGCCTTGAGACCGTTTTCTAAAGTCACCATCAAGAACTAACTCAACCATTTAGGGTTTGGCTCGTTAGATTGATCACTAGGTCAACAATTAATTGTACTTCAACTTATTGCCTTTGAATCTTGAAACACTTAACCATAGTCAACCCTAGACCTCCAAACGGTATTGGGTGACCCCCAAACGGTCTTGGGATCATTTAGATGACCTTAAAACAGTCTTGAGACCTTTTTCCCATTATGTCATCAAAAACCAAGTCATTCACTTAAGGTTTGAACCCTAGGTTTTGTCACCAAATCAGCACTTAATTGCTCAACAACTTTATATCATTGGACCCTCAATTGGTCAACCCCACTTAACCCTAGACCTCCAAATAGTCTTGGGTGATCACCAAATGGTCTTGAGACCGTTTGGGTGATCTCCAAATGGTTTTAAAACCGTTTGGGCCACTCAACCCAAACTTCAACTTGATTCAATTATTGAAATCAGCAAATAACCCGATTAGGGTTTAGGTGATGGATGTGCCTTCAATTGGTGATTTACTTGGAATTAGATGATAATTTTTGGTAGGTGATTAATCCACATTATTAACAACAGACCTCCAACTGGTCAATGCATGGTCAGCGCATCCAAACAGTCTTAAACCATTTGCTTCTATGCGGTTTGTGAAACTATTTGCATTCAAATGGTTTGAAACTATTTGCAAAAGTTAGGAGACCGTTTGCTAAGGCAAGATTTAGGATAAACATAGATATTAACGTCATCATCTTCTACCTCAAGAATAGTGGCATTTATTCATGGAAATAAGAACAAGAACACACAAAGGTGTCTAAAGAAGAAGAATAAGCACATATACTAGGAGAAGAGGATGCATTAACAAAGCTTAAGGGTTAGAATTATAAAACCCACCTTAAGATCTGATATAGAGCTCCAAGATTCGTAGATTTAATGGTAAATGAAGTTCCAAAGGTTGTCCAAGGTCCGTTCTTCAAGATTTGGATGGAGAAGATGGCTAGAAAGAAGAGTTGTGTAAGGAAGTCTACTAAACCAACCTTGTATTAGAGTTTTCACCATGAATTTGGGATAGATGGTGGTCCAAACTTACCAAACCAACTTGGTCGTCCTTCCTCTGCTCCTGAGCTTCTCCTTAGTCGGCCAAAGCAAGAATATGAGAAAAGAAACTAAGGGAAACGTTCCCTTGCTTTGTTATTAAAGTTGCTATATATATTTTTGGATATTTTCAAGGAAAAGAAGTTTATCTCTTTTATTTCTCAAACATATCCCCCAAGTCCTTCTCCACTTCTTGGCCACGTTTCCTACTTATTTCCTTATACAAAGCTCCTCCTTTTCCCATGGTAAAAAGGTAAAGAAACCAAACACCTTACTAAGTTGCATATATAAAAGGGTCATTTTACTTAAAACTTGGTTATTTCAATATCAAGATTATCTTTCCTTCTTGATCATTCAAATTTATCGCCCTCCTCATTTTCATTGCTCTACTATATTCCAAGAGTCATGAGAGATACTCTAGAGGATATATTTTACATGTTTCACCCTAAGTTTTGGGTAAATTGCACTTTACACCAAAACTAGGTTTTAAAGCACAAGGATTGCTCTACAAGCTATATTTTGGTGCTCAAGCTTGTGGAAACCATGCCACTACATCTTATTCATTCTTATAATGTCTCATTATCATAGGAACATCTTAACATGTGCAATTTGCAAGTTAATCCCTCTAATTGGGTAATTTGCACTTTAGTCCAAAATTAACAAGAGATTGTTGCAACATTGTTCAAAAAGGACTGAAATAGAAATATAGGTTCCTCAAGAGCCTTAATTACATATTAAAGGATAAATACAAGCATCTAATCACTTAGTCAAGCAAAACACATAGGGTTAGTACATAACCCAGGTCAGGGATGTTACAGCATGCACTAGTCTTTGGGGATACCTGGGATGGAAAGATCTTTTGGGAGTCAGATGGGTGGTGTAGAACCAAATTCAAGTAGATGATCAGTAAAATCCAAGATTAGTCTCAATAGAACTAGATTTAACTAGATGATTTTGTTGTCCCCAGCAACGATACCAAAATTTGACATGGGTTTTGTTGCACTAACAAACCCACTTAGGGCTAAAATCCCTAAGGTTTTACCAAAACCTTATGCAATAGTACCACTCACAAGTGGATGGGTCTTATCACAATATAGCTAAGGATCAAATCCCAAGGAAATTTTTTATAAGGATCTTGCTAGTTCAATCTGGATCGATTAAGACTAATATTTAGAACAAGAGTTGATTTGGGTTTAGTTAAACTAATTGCAGCGAAAGTAAATGAGCGGGATTAAAATTGAGTTTAGATTAATGATGGGAATTACTGGTGCGGAATCGGGTTTCACCACCACAACATATGAAAACACATCCAAAACACATCCAGGCAATATACAACTATCTAAATGGAGTAGCAAACCATCCGTTAGGAAATAGAGTTTGTGCAAGAATCTCCACAGGCTCGAAGTCTCGTTACCCATGGGTCACACACTTGCTACTCTAGAGACATCACTTTGGAAATTCTCGTCCTTGCATCAACCATGTTAATTGATATTCAAATCCTAAGTATTGAAGTTCTTGCAACAAAGGAATATAATAAATCATGCAAGGCAGATGATCAATCCACAAACCACGCATTAAACGATTAACAATGAAATGGAAAGTTATAAACAAGCCATGGAATGTTATAAAATGAACATGTAAGCACGGGGTGAGGGGCTAGTCCCCGTACCCCACTGAAATGCACTACTCACTCCTCATGATAGAAACAAAAATAACAAGAGAGAGGGAAGATTCCACCACGGTCATGGTGAAGAAGATGGTCATGGTTTGATGGAGAAACGGTCTTCTACACGATAGTGGGGAAGATCTAGATGAGGAGGGAAAGAACGCCAAGGTGGATGAGCATGATCTTCCCTCTCCTTCTTCCTTCTCTTCTCATGATCTTTCTCATAGGAGATGGAGCGGTAGGCTGATGGATAAGGGGTCACAGATATAAAATCCCACCACTTTCATGACTAGGAGGTAGATCATGATGGAGCGGAGATGGTGGAGTAGCAAGGACACAACAGAGGTAGTCTTTGGCGGAGGAGATTGTCTTCCTTGGATGGGCATAGAACGACAGTGTATCAGCATCGTGGAGAGGAAGAGATGCCTCAAATGAAGGAGGGGGTCATATATTTATAGTTGCAGGTCTATGGAGCACTATCTTAACTTCTGTGGTCTCGGCCTTTAGTATCGGTCTTGGTACTGCTCAGCATGACCGTGCCGAGTGTGCGCCACACCGTGTCAAGGTGCAGTGGTTGAGATGATTGTTGCGGTTGTGGTCATTTTTTATAGGTCGATATATTTTCCACAGTCATGGTCATGTGCATCTTGGTCGTGGTTGCAGTGTCTGCATTGCAGCCAAGGCGTATGCTTCTTAGTCACGATTGCGGCAGGGTGCCATGGACGTGCTTCCTTGACCTCGGCTGAATAGTCTCGAGGTGATCCAAGTCATGCTGACTGTCGGTCAAGGCCCTCCTTATGTTGCGATCGCGACCCTTTTGGAATAAACCCACCCCCGTGGGGTTGGGGTGGTGGAAGATATTACTATGGGTCGATGGGTATGTGTCAATGAATCCTCTGACTAATGAGGATGCTTTCTGATTCAGTAATTGACCATCAAAGAAATGGTCCAAATTATTGGAAGTTTCTTGGGACCACTGCCTCCTAAATTGGTGTACATAGTTTCATGCTTAATCCTACAATGGAGATGAACAAATTTGATCAAAACTCCAAATAATCATCTAAAACTGAGTACAATTGTATATGAGCAAATTCAAGAGGTATATGAGAGTGTTTAGTGCAAAATAGGGCCAAAAATGGGGACTAAAACTAAGATGAATATGCATTCTTCAAAGGCAGCATATCAACTCTCGCCATGGTCATGGTGGGTGCTACGACCGTGGTGTGCTCCTACCACCTCGATCGTAGTGGTCTGCCACGTCTATGGCCATTCATGTACAAAATATCCTTCATCTATACACCTTCTTTGAATTATTTCATTTAATTCAACAAAGATGTGGTGGTCACCATGGTCATCTTGCATTCATGTTGCCATGGCCATGGTGGCGGCCACATCAGTGTTCTTCAGCATGTGCCACGGTTGTTTTATTCTCCAATGGTCATGGTCATTTCTTCACAAATTTGGTGGAGTTCCTATAACTTTCTTGAGGTTTTGCACTTAAATCACCACAACCGTTTTGAGGATCAATGGCCGTGGTGGTTCTTCATGCAATACTTTGTCAACTCAAAATTGAAAATATTGATATATGTGCAAAACTTTTGATTCTTGGCCACCTTTCAACTTCAACAACCATGACATTCCCTTTCTATATATCTCTTCAACCTATTTCCTGCATCTTATCAAAACTCAAACAAAAACTATCAAGAACAAGTGTGCATGTGTTTATTTTGTGGAAGAAATTTTTTTATCAAAAAGAGAAGGTTGGGTGAAAAAGTTCCCAAGCCTTGGTGGGTTGCCTCCCACTAGTGCTAAATTTTATGCCTTCATTCGGGCTTATTGATTCTTGAAGTTGATCACTCTCTCAGGATTTTCAAAGCATCTTTGACGTTAATGTCTCACTCATGTGCATTCAAGCACATCTCCTCATCAACTTGATGTTCCTCTACTAGCATCACAATATCAAAACTTTGATTGGCTTTGTCCAGACCTACTTCTACAACTGATTTCATCCTTTGACCATTTATAGTGAAGTCTTTAGCTCCTTTTTCACAAATCAACACAGCCTCAGATGGGCACACCTTTTTGATGAGATAAGTCCCTTCCCATATACATCGTATTTTTCTAGGAAAGAACTTCATCCTTGAGTTATACAGCCATACCCACTTTTCGAGCTCAAAGTTTTTCTTCTTGATCATCTTGTCATATAGAAACTTTGTTCTCTCTCTGTAGCACTTTGACATCTCATAAGATTCATGTCGCATCTCCTCTAGTTGATTCATGTAAAACATTATCTTCATCCCGACATTCTCTCCATCAAAGTCCATGGCCTTCAAAGCCTACAATGCTTTCTGTTGCATCTCAACTGACAAATGGCATCTTTTGCAATAAAGAAGCTTGAATGGTGTGGTGCCAATCAGGGCTTTGTATGCAGTCCTACATGCCCATAAAGCTTACTTAAGATGTAGTGACCAATCCTTGTGGTCCAGTCACACAAACTTTTCTAGAATGAGCTTTATCTCTCAATTGGCCAACTCAAATTGACCACTTGTTTGAAGGTGGTATGGAGTATCCACACGATGATTCAATCCATGTTTCTTAAACAAGCCTTCAAAAGTGTGATGGATGAAATGACTTCCCCCATCACTAATCATTTCTCTTGGAATACCAATCTAGCTAAAGATATTGGATCACCACTTTGTGATCATTTGTCCTTGGTGCAACAACCTCAATCCACTTTGACACATAAATAATGGAAACCAAAATATAGACATATCCAAAAGAGGTGGGAGAGGACCCATAAAGTCAATCCCCCAAACATTAAATACCTTCACCACCAGAATGGGTGATAAAGGAATTATGTCCCTCTTACCTTTTGGCAGTTCAAAAAACACTTGCAAAATTCATGAGAGTCTTTAAACAAGGCAGGCCAATAGAATCCACTTTGGAGAACCTTGGCTAAAGTGTGTTTTTCCAACAAAATGACCCCCACAAACTCTAGAATGGCACATAGATAAAATCTCTTGCTTCTCCATCTCTGGAATATATCTCTAAATAAGTTGGTCTGGGCAATATTTGAATAGGTGAGGATCATCCTAAACATATTTTTTTGCCATATCAAACAACATTTTGCTTTCCTCTCTCATCCATGTGCTTGGTATTCTTACACTAGCTAAGAGTTAGCTATGTGCTTATACCATGGCCTTTGAGTGGATGAGAGTAGGAATAGATGCTCATGTAGAATTGTCTCTTTGATTCTACTTGTACCATGAAAATGTGCTTCAATTCAAGAGAGATGGTCGGTGGCAGAATTTTCTACTCCCATCTTGTCTACAATCTCAATATCGAACTCTTGAAGCAACAATATCCAACGGATCAACCTCATCTTTGAGTCTTTCTTTTCTATTAGATACTTAAATGCAGCATGGTCTGTGTATATAACCACCTTATTTTACAAAAGATATGATCTAAATTTGTCAAGAGAAAAGATAACCACAAGCAACTCTTTCTCAGTAGTCATGTAGTTTCTTTGTGCCTCATCTAGTCTTACTGGCATAATAGATGGCATCCAGAATCCAGCCAACTCTTTGGCCCAGCACAGCCCCCACTGCCACTTCGAATGCATCAGTCATGATCTCAAATGGCAAAGAGAAGTCTGGGGGTAGCATTATAGGAGCAGAAATGAGCTTTTCCTTCAAGTTTTTGAAGGCTTCAACACACTTGTCATCAAAATGAAACTCAACATCTTTCTCCAGAAAGTGACAGGGAGGTCTTGCTATCTTGCTAAAATCCTTGTTGAAGCGGCGATAGAAACTTGCATGTCCCAACAAAGACCGGACATGTCTTAAGGTAGAAGGAACGGTGAGTGTAGAAATGAGGCCCACCTTGACCCTATCAAACTCAATCCCATCTTTTGAAACTCGATGGCCCAGAATGATGACTTTGAGTACCATGAAATGGCTCTTCCCCCAAGATAGCACAAGGTGAAACTTGACACATCTCTCAAGAACGGAGGCCAAATGGATAAAACACTCATCAAAGGTTTTACCAAAAATTGAGAAATCATCCATGAACACTTTAAGCGATGAATCAAGTATATCAACAAAGATTGAGGTCACACATCTATGAAAAGTGGAAGGGGCATTACACAACCCAAATTTCATTCTCTGATAAGCAAAAGTACCACATGGGTATGTGAATGTCATCTTTTCTTAGTCCATAGGATGCACAACAATTTGGAAGTACCCAGAGTATCCATCAAGAAAACAATAGAAACTTTACCCCGCTAACTTCTCTAGAATCTAATCAAGAAATGGAAGAGGATAGTAGTCCTTCATGGTATTCTCATTGAGCTTCATGTAGTCAACACACATTCTCCATTTTGATTATTCTCTAACAGGCATCAGCTCACCATCTGCATTCTCTGCCACTATGATCCCACCCTTCTTTGGTACAACCTGGATCGGACTCACCCATGTTCTATCAGAAATTGGATAAGTAATCCCAACATATAACAACATCACAACCTCTTGAGTTACAACATCCTTCAGTTTTGGGTTCAAATTCCTTTGCATTTGGTGGGTCGGCTTTGCATCATCCTCCAAATAGATCCTATGCACACATATTGAGGGGCCAATACCCTTCAAATCAACAATGGACCAACCAATGGCCCAGATGTTCTTCTTTAGGACTTTCATCAGTGTCTCTTCTTGTTTTGGAGAGAAAATGGAAGAAATGATCACTGGGAGGGTGTCATTTGAGCCTATAAAAGCATACTTCAACCCTTCTGGGAGTGACTTGAGCTCAAGAGTTGGAGGTTATTCAAGAGAATTCCTTAATGGCTCAGAAATTGATGGGAGGTCCTCGCTTGCAGCCACCAAGGCCAGCTCATTCACTTCATCCTCTTCATCATCATCATCAAATGGGAACTCAACTATGTGCTCTATACCTATACCTTGAGTGGCAGTTTGAATCCACGTAGGTAGGCACTCCTCCACAATCTCATCAAGGCATTCAACAAGATAACAATCTTCTTACCTTGGCTGTAGTTGAAGATTTGAAGGTGTTCAACTGGATCTTCATCTGGGTGACTGTCACATACATATTCATGGTTCTCACATGGATTACTACATCATCTATCGATAAGAATGGCCTCCCCAAGATGATTGGTACTCTTCTTGTATCTTTTTCCATATCTAGCATAATGAAGTCAGCGGGGAAGAAAGTAGAAATCTCATCATCAAGTCTGACAAGCACATCATCTACACACCCTCTAGGAGTCTTCACGGATTGGTCAGCCAATTGCAAAGTACAATGAGTTGGACCTAATTGTCTGATTTGGAGCTCAGCAAACACATCATATGGCATCAAGTCCATGCTAGAACCCAAGTCTAGAAAGCCTTGGTCTATGCGGTGTGATCCAATGTAACATGAAATGATGGGAGCAATGAGGTCTTTCCTCTTTCTGGGCATGGTGTGATGTAGAATTGAGCTCACTTGCTTAGTGAGCTTGAAATTCTTGGGTGTTCTCCCCATTTTCTTTCTTTTAAAAGTGCAAATATCTTTCAGAAACTTGGCATAGGAAGGGATTTTCTTGACCGCATCAAGCAAAGGAATGTTTATCGTCACTTGTTTGAAAGTTTCCAAGATATCTTATGTATGTTTCTTATTTCTTCTCTCAATAGAAGAATCCTTAAGAGCATCGGGAAATGGGGGAAGTTGGGCTCCCAAACAGCTCAATTCAATATAATCATCAACTAGAATCATGAGAATCATGGTATCACTACTCAGTATCACAGGATCACTACCCAGTGTCATGGTATCAATTCTAGTTCCTATCATAGTATCATCACTTTGGATCTCAATATCAACTTGTCTAATCACAATATCACCTCTATCCCCACTGGATTCTCTATCAACAACAGTATCATGGGGTTTTTCCAAAGTCCAGCCACTCTTCAAAACCGTCATCGCCTTCACATTCTCATGGGTAGAGGAAGAGGAAGCTTGTGAGTTTGGTTGTAGCTATTGATGTGGTGGTCATCTTTGGTGGGGTGAGTTGGGATTTTGAAGGATGAATTGTGGTTGTGGTTTTTGTGGTGGTTGTGGTTGTTGTTGATGGGGGTGGTATTGCAAAGGTGGTTGTTGGTATGAGTGAGGAGGAGATGGAGCATATTGATAATTGAGAGGAGCTTGAGGAGGTGGTGGAGCATAGAGATTTGGTGGTGCTTGATATGAAGGTGGAGCATATGAACTTTGAGCATTTCCCATGAAAGTGCCATCATTGTTTGGATTTGGCATTGGTTGGGAGGGGAGTCTTCCTTCCTCCCTCCTAGAAAGTGAAAGAGATATTTGGTCCAATCTTTGCTCAAGACCGCTAATGGACTTCCCATGAGAGGATACATCTTTCTTTACCTCATCCAAACTTTTCAATCTTCCAAGCACTTCATCTTCAAACTTGGAGCTATATCTTGGCCTTTGATGCCCTTGTCCTTGACCATCTTCATTGTGTTGTTTCCATGAAAAATTAGGAGACCTTGATTGTTTCGGTTGTAACAAGAGTGCAAAGGATGAACTTCTTCTTCTTCTTCAGCTTCAACCGCCATGGTGGATTGACTAGAAGAACCACCATCTTGGATCTTCATCATATTCATCATGTCTTCCATCATCTTGATCATGTCAGAGTTGGTGGCAGTCTGGGGTGGAGCTACAGGAGGAGGTGGAGGGATGTAGTTCAGGCTGCATTGTTCTCCTTTTGTAGAAACTCGATGGTGAGAATTTTCAGCAAGGTGTTCAAACAATGGCCACGACTCCTCAGGTGGCTTCGCCATGAATGTGCCTCCACATGATGAGTCTACATTGTTCTGGCTTAACTCTTCAAGCCCGACATAGAAAGCTTGGACTAGCTATCACAATGGTACCTCGTGATGGGGTGTGACGACCTAACTTTTCTCTATCCTATCTTGTACATTTACTCACTCTCTCACTAAGTAGCATCATACTCAATTCAATGTCCAAACCATAGTTTTATGGTTGTGGGACTTTAATTTAGTCACATCAACGTTCACTTTTTACCAAATGTGACATTTCATTACTTTCTGAACTATGACGATTCCTTATTATGTATCTATGTTACTTTTGAGACTGAACCTTATTAGTATGACCCTCTTGTCTCTTGTGTATTTCATGTAAGAGAGGGCTCGATTTCCTTTCTAACAGTATAAAAGTCACATCATTTAGACCTCCGGAGATAAGTTATAATACCTTGAAATTTGGCTATTTATACCTTGTTTTAGCTCAATTCTATGCATTTATCTCTATTGGGCCGGCCACATAGGCCCAATACAACACTGTAGCCCATTTTCCTATTCCCTCCTCTCTTTTCCTCTTCTGGAAACTGACGAATGACCGATGAAACGCTCTCCGCCTCCACCCAGTTTGAGTAACAGATGGGAAGCTATGATCTGACATCCCTAACTTGCAGCTCTATAAAACCCTCTTCTCTAGCCCTTGTCCATCTTCCCTTCATTCCCCTTTCTTGGCCATCCTCCATCCTTTCTGCATCACAATACCCCCCTTCTTCGACTTGGGGTCTGCAGCCACCACCAAGGGAAGGTGAGGGTAGGAGCTTTTCGCAACTCCACTGCTTCATGGCCGCTTGCCGGCGACATCCCAGGAGGCCACCCTGATCTATGGCAGATATCCATCCCCACTCCTCCGGCAGGTAGGGGCATTACAAGCCGCCCCTATTCCTCCTCTGTTCTAGACAGGGAGAATGGCGAAAGGGGTGCGCGGGAGGGCTCGGAAGTTGCGGACCCTCAGATCGATGGCCCAGCTATCGACGGCCTAGATAGATCTGCCTCCAGCCACATAATTTAGTAAAGGAGCACGATGGTCCCACTATCAATGGTGTATGCATGTGGACCGCAAGCACCACTGTAGCCTGGGGTGCATGTGTTCGATCTCAGGCCAATGGCCCAGATCAGTCAATGAATTCAAAGTAACGCCCTATGTCAATCCATATAGTTTGAATGGAAATTTTGTAAAAATGATATCTTGCTAATCCCTTGGCCAAAAATGTCTAACCAATAAATCAAATTGATCAGCTTGACGAAACCTACCAATTGGACATGGTTCCAAGTCCTAATTCTAATGTTTACTCCCTTGATATCTAGAAAAAGATAACTTTATCCATGTTTAGTACATTCAATGCGTCTAGGTGATAAAACTTGAAACCTTTAATGATTTTCTATCTTCCTAATCATGAAATCATAATCTTTAGTACATATTTGATCTATAGGAGAGTCCTTATCACCCCTATTGCTTAAGAATTACTCTCAATTGTACATATGTGTCTACTTTGGACAATAATGGTGAACCTTGCCTAGATTGCTAATCTTGCTTCTAATAGACACCCACCTAATCTTGTTATATGTTTCTTATGACCTTATGTTGCTGATCTAAACCATCCCTTATTCTTGACTCTTATTCATTGATGATCTTTGACCTTGATTACTCTATTGTGAGTCGTTTGACCCTAGAATGCATGTAAATGCCTTAAACCTTGTTATGTTTATAGAAAGAGCATGGAACGTCATGATGGCTTGAAAACTAAACCCCACCATCATGACGACCTCTAAATCAGTACAAGATCATCTAATGAACTAATAAGTAACTTGGAACCTATCTTGGCCAAAATCCTAAAATGAAGATAATCATGGTTAATGATGAGAATCTAATGTATATATATAATCTTGTTCTTAATCAGGTTTGGCTTATGATCTAGATGGTAATGGACGTATTAAGTTAAGAATCTCTAAATCCGGTATGGGCCTTATCTAGTTATATGACTATTGCTTTCTTGTTTGAAAAGACATATATTGTATGCTTGTTCGTTTACTTGCTCAAATATTGCCATGTAGTATTGCTATGTCTTACTCTATGTTTGCCTCATCAGTTTTATAACTTGAACACACACATATATATAGAACTCCATTATAATATTGTTGATAAAGGGTTAACTCTTGGTTACGTCCTTGAGGTCCCTCTCATATAAAAGGGTTAGCTAAGCTTTAGCACCCTTATGGACCCTTCCGACGGGAAGATGGTCAAATGCCTTAAACATGCTTGATATTGTTGGTATAATGGAGATAAATGACATAAAATATGGTTTCACATTTGTTAAACAATTAACATGTTTATTCTTGTTCATTTAGTCTTAAAATCTTTTCAAAATTATGCAAAGCTTATACATATATGTATCTTTCTGCCCCATACTCAACACCTCGTGTGTTGACCCATTTCTCATATTTTGTTTTTAGGTTCATAGATGGCTAGAAGGTTGACGGGCTTGGTGAGATATGCTAGGTGTACTTTTTGTAAGATCCAGACTTAGTACACATGAATGACTTGTACCTTGACTATGGAAATATGTAATTGAATTCATGAATATAATGCATTCTGTATAATTTATACTTGTTGAATGTTGAGACTGTGTTGGTGCCTTTATCTTGTTATTTGTTCATGTGTGCTAAGCTTTACGCTTCCGCATTTCACCTTTGGTATACGTTTGGTTCATGGGACTGGGATTCCAGTTCTGTGACAGATGGTATCAGAGCATGAACAATAACTACACCAAACATTGCTCACATGAAACACAAACTAAACTCACCCTACATCTAAACCCTAGAAACTTAATGGAATATTCTTGTGGATTAGGTTGACTTAGCCTCTAGGTTAGAACCAAGATGTTCTAGAACTAGGTGTAGACTTGTGTAAATTACCTCCCTAGACATGATTCGTGACATGCGCTTAGGATGTCTACACAAATGTGCACCATGTTCTTACTAGTTCTCTAGGTGTCATGATACTAGACTGCCTAATAAGTGTGGTAACTCATTTTGGTTTTGGTTTTATTCGAATGGAGTATGGTGGTTTTCATTGCCTATTTAAACGTTGGAGAAAACATATTTCAAGTATTATTATATGTACATATGAAAAATGTTACCACACGTAGAAAGGTAGTGAGTTTCCATTCAACCTAGGAGAAAGAGATGTAACATCAAGTCTAGATGAGAGAGATTAGATGATAGTGATAGTCTCTAGATTTGTTTAGAGCCATTATATAGGTTAGGCATGTGAGTAACCTAGAAACCTAAGATGATGATTATGATATTGATGATGATGTTGATGATTTATAAGACCCAAGATGTTTGAGGAAGGTTAAGTATGTTTGATGATATGAGATGTGTTTGACCATGCAACCCTAGCTAAAGCCAGCACCTTATATGATACATACCACTTGGTTGATGTGCTAAACATATCTAGTGGGTTGACATTCTTGCTTGTACCTAGTCTTGTATGTGTGGAGATATGATATATGGTTCGAGAACAACACGGGCCTCAATCTCTTTACAAAGGAAGACCTCTAGCATGGGACATATGAATAGGGTGACATGTTGATATGAGTTGACCCGTATCGAGGAAAGGTTAGAGTACCTAAACTCCAAAATATTTGAAATGTTGAATGATATGAATGATGAAATACTTGATGATGAGTCCCTATCTAGAATACTTCTAAGTATATGAGTTGAGTGACCTAGTGGACGGTTTCTTTGAAAATATTGAACCCTAGATGTCCTATGAAAATATCTAACCCTAGAGAAAGAGACAATTGAAAATTTGATGCTTGATACATATAGGTGAGGGAGATGTCCCAAGACCTAAGATGATGTATATGATGTGCGATATCCATGATGAGCCTCATACTCGGGTTAGTAGTTGCATTTAAAGGAATCTAGTGGTTACCCTTAATTCTCAGAAGATGGGTAGAAATTTGTGTTATAGGTAGAATATTGTGGTTAACATGTCTTATTGGACACATATATGTCTTAGATTGAGTGGCTTGAGATTGTGAAGCTCTTTTTGATACAAGTGAGAAAGTTACAAAACTTCGATATTGATGATAATGTTGTTCCTCGAATGATGCTTGATACATGAAATATCACACTTATGTTTAAAAACTGATATATACTATATGAGTCACTCACGTAAGCTAGACCTAACATGAAATCATACTATACATAAAATAGGTAGCTTTGAAATCATAAACTTGATATGATGATGTTTAGAGATCTTAGCTTGAATAGTTAGGGGTAACATGCCTAATATCATACTCAAATGAAAACAAATCAACTCGATATGTGTTTCTCTCAGGGTGATATTTCTAATAAATATTATGAACAAATTGCTTATATCAGATCCAAAAATGAGAAATAATGAACGTGATTGGGTAAAGTTGGTAGAACTTTGTGGGAAAAAAAACATGCATGAAATCTAGAGTAAATATGAGATACACACTCGACGATAGTCTCATTTGAAGCCTTGACCATGAATAGAATCTTTTGGGATTTGACAACACAGATTTTGATGATACCCTTTGGTCTCATATAAAGATATGAACAAACACCCTAATGTATGGATACTAGGTGATGGAAAACCCTAATTCCATGAGGATGTCATAATATGGTGGGATGATAAGTAAATGTGTATATCATCGATATGAGTACACCCTTGATGGCAGTAACCTAAGTGTGTATCCCATGTGAATAATTTGTTGACAACCATGGAGGGGTATCTATACTCGGTAGATTTTGACTTTGACTCCTTGATATGATCTCTAATGAATTTCGAGGACGAAATTTCTTTTATGGAGGGAAGGATGTGACGACCTGATTTTTCTCTATCCTATCTTGTACATTTACTCTCTCTCTCACCAAGTAGCATCATACTCAATTTAATGTCCAAACCATAGTTTTATGGTTGTGGGACTTTAATTTAGTCACATCAACGTTCACTTTTTACCAAATGTGACATTTCATTGCTTTCTGAACTATGACGATTCCTTATTATGAATTGGGCATGGTTCCAGGTCCTAATTCTAATGTTTACTTCTGTGATTTCTAGAAAATGATAACTTTATCAATGTTTAGTACATTCAATGCATCTAGGTGATAAAACTTGAAACCTTTAATGATCAGCTATCTTCCTAATCATGAAATCAGAATCATTAGTACATCTTTGATCTATAGGAGAGTCCTTATCACCCCTATTGCTTAAGAATTACTGTGACGTCCCCGGATTTTGATTTCTCCAAACCCTATTGGGAATGAGATGTCAGAATCCAAGAACATCATCCAATCATATCAGAAAGCGATGCGGAAGCATAATATGCATACATGAACATAAAACCATAACATTTCTTAGCATTCAACATTACAAAATGAATTACATTTACATATTAAAATAAATTTACAAGTCTATGAACATGTATGCTAACAAGATCTTAGACAATAGGTACAACATGTACAACTTGCTCACATCCTATTCTTTTTTCCCATGCTAGCTGTGAACCTAGAAAATATGAGAAACAAAATCATCAACAAAAGTTGGTACGTGGAATTAAAACCTATACTATGCTGGCATATAACATACTCGAAATTGAAAGAAAGAGAAAGAAAATGTTACTTAAAGGCAGAAAATCAGGTAATCCCAAGTTATTAGCCTTATTTAGAATGAATATGCATTACTATGGTGGACTTAGCACAAACATAAATATTGGGCCCTATCCTTGCGTACCTTGTACCATTAGGGATCTCCCTACGTACCTTGTACCATTAGGGAGGTGCTAGTCAACATTAATACTTTCCCTCTCTAATAGGGATATTAATGAGCACCACTAGTAACTACATTTCATGTTCTTGTTCATTTGTATTCTTTTATGTTCAAGGCGGAAAATTGTCAATATACATACATCTACAACCAACAGTGTGTTTCAAATACAAGCAAACAAGTACATATATTTAACATCCAACAAATCTAGTCATATAATTATATCCACGTACCTGAGTTCAGAGACTAATACTTATATTCTAGATCATCTACATCTCTGGTCATCACCTGATTAATAACAACTATTCATCATTAATACAAGGTTCACCATTATTAATGGTATTTAGGTCCAGATTAGGGTTTTAGTCAAACCTAGGTTCAAACAGACCTTAACTGGTTTCTAATATTTTTATACTGATCTAAAAGTCATTATTAAGGTCTGGTATGATTTTCATGTTTTTCTGATAACCGGTCTATTTTCTAAAATTAATATGAGGTTCAAACATGTAATTGGGTTTTATTGAGAAATGGCCTATCATTTTGACATAATAGTCAAATCTGAGTTTATAATTAGTTTTAGTAATCATTAGGCTTCTATAAGAATTTTCAAAGAGTTTAGGACAACTGTATACAATTTATTTCATTTAATGAAATCTAATTGGGGTATTATCATCTAAAGTATATAGGATCAGTAAATGTGCATCAAAGGACTGATCTAGGGATTTCATAATAAGGAGAGCATTTTTCTGAGTCTGTGGATATTTTGTTTGTATTTTTCTTCCAACGTATGTATTTTGTACAATTTAAAGAAGATTTGCACATTTGCTGAGGTAATTTACCTTTGCAACCTATCCGGACTTGTCATGCGGCCAGTGAAAGGGCACTTGAGCCAACAGGTCTGGGTCCTGAACCGGGTTCACTTGTTCTCTTCTTGTGATCTACACGATTAGGTTCTTCGCCTAGCGTCTTCTTGAGGAGGCTTCGTTCTTGGCAGGAATGAGGGCTGTCGCCGCTCTATTTCGGTGAGCAATAGGCACCCATCTCCTCCTCCTCAGCCTCTGCTTCACGTCGAGGGCAACTGCCTGGGTGCTGCATCTGTTCTCAGTGTAACTCTATGTTCATAGGAGCCCGTGCTCCTGCTCCAGACCCGTCGTCACTGCTACGAGCTCCGGCAAGCAAACGTGCACCGCCAGCCCCCCCTCTCTCGCGATTCCTCACGATCTCGGCGCTGGCTCGCTGGCGTGAGATTCTGCCCAACGTCGCCGCCGTGGAGCATAGCTCCAGCGAGGGACCAGCTCCTCTGTCCTCCTCCTCGGTCCGCTAGCTGCGTCACAGTGGTCTCTCATGTGGCAAGGTTGCCGCTCACGTTGCTATGCTCTGCGAGCCGCGTCGGCTCCTCTCGCTCGACCTGGAATGATGACACCGAGCTGAAGGGGAGTGTTGCCTCCAGGGATCCGTGTCGGCGAACAATCAACAGAGAAGAGCACCTTCTCCTCTCTGACGACCATGTTAGACGTTGCGCTGTTGTGATCCTTCGATGCCGTTGTGAGACTTGCCCTCACCCCTTTCTTACTCACGTTCTCATCATAACAGATTCGCCACCACCAGTGAGCATCACCCCAACCTCGGTGGACACTGGAGCTCAGGCTCGCTAGAGCCCCTCTTGATCCATCTCTATTACAGCAGATGAAGAGGTCACGGTGATGTCTGGCTTGTTGAGCAGAACTTAGGATCTACCCGGCTCCATGGATGGAGGTAATGCTGGTTCATTGTGGTACTCTGGTTGGTGTTCACGGCTGTGCAGGGGGTCGGATATGGGGGTTGATCTGCCTCCTCACTTCCTGCTTCTCCCTTCTTCTCGCAGTAGTGGAGAGATGCCAAATAGAGATGGGTGGATCTCTCTCCCCACTTCTGTGTTGTTTACGACTAAAAGATTGTTAAGCAAATCTTCAATTTTGGGAAGAGGATGGGTGACGAGTTGGATTGTTTCCCTCAACCCCGCAGGATCTGGAGTTTAGAAATGAAGTCTACATTGCTGAGTCAACAGTAGTCACAGTTTGGATTGGGCCAGGCTTGCTACCATGGGCCACGTGACATGTTAATGATACACCCATCATTATCTCCAACAACCATAATTTGAAAGCAATGAGACTTTAATAAAACCCTAACAATCAATTGTTCTCTCTCAACTAAGTCTCATATAAATGGTCTACCATTTGTTCACTAAACCCAGCTCATCACACATCTTTTGAAATCAACGTGTAAACATTGAATATAACTAAACAAATCATTTAACATTGATCAAACAAGTTCTATCCACTTAAATTGATCGTGATGCATCCCAAGGTTTCTTACTCAACCATTTAAATCCATGTGTGCTTAATTTGGTACTTAACTCCAAATGTCCTCAAATCGACTAATGATTAGTATTAATCATCTCCGTGTACATGAAAGGCCTTCGATAGATACTATTGAACCTGTAACGGAATCTGGGTCATACTTGTGGGTCAAATGAAACCATTTTTGAATAAGATTCACCCTGCCCTATATTGGTTTTAGAAATCTTGAAAATCAGGTCATCACAATTACTCTCAATTGTACATATGTTCCTACTTTGGACTATAATGTTGAACCTTGCCTAGATTGCTAATCTTGCTTCTAATGGACACCCGCCTAATCTTGTTATATGTTTCTTATGACCTTATGTTGCTGATCTAAACTATCCCTTATGCTTGGCTCTTATTCATTGATGATCTTTGACCTTGATTACTCTATTGTGAGTCGTTTGACCCTAGAATGCATGTAAATTCCTTAAACCTTGTTATGTTTATAGAAAGAGCATGGAACATCATAATGGCTTGAAACATGAACCCCACCATCATGACGACCTCTAAATCAGTACAAGATCATCTAATGAACTAATAAGTAACTCGGAACCTATCTTGGCCAAAATCCTAAAATGAATATAATCAGGGTTAATGATGAGAATCTAATGTATATATATAATCTTGTTTATCATCAGGTTTGGCTTATGATCTAGATGGTAATGGACATGTTAAGTTCAGAATCTCTAAATCAGGTATGGGCCTTATCTAGTTATATGACTATCGCTTTCTCATTTGAAAAGACATATATTGTATGCTTGTTCATTTACTTGCTCAAATATTGTCATGTAGTATTGATATGTCTTACTCGATGTTTGCCTCGTTAGTTTTATAACTTGAACACACATATATATAGAACTCCATTATAATATTGTTGAAAAAGGGTTAACTCTTGATTACGTCCTTGAGGTCCCTCTCATATAAAAGGGTTAGCTAAGCTTGAGCACCCTTACGGACCCTTCCGACGGGAAGATGGATAAAGGCCTTAAACATGTTTGATATTGTTGGTATAATGGAGTGAAATGACATAAAATATGGTTTCGCATTTGTTAAACAATTAACATGTTTATTCTTGTTCGTTTAGTCTTGAAATGTTTTTAAAATTATGCAAAGCTTATACATATATGTATCTTTCTACCCCATACTCAACACCTTGTGTGTTGACCCATTTCTCGTATTTTGTTTTTAGGTTCAGAGATGGCTAGAAGGTTGAAGGGCTTGGTGAGCTATGCTAGGTGTACTTGTTGTAAGATCTAGATTTAGTGCACATGAATGACTTGTACCTTGACTATGGAAATATGTAATTGAATTCATGAATATAATTCATTCTGTATAATTTATACTTGTTGAATGTTGAGACTGTGTTGGTACCTTTATCTTATTATCTGTTCATGTGTGCTAAGGTTTATGCTTCCGCATTTCACCTTTGGTATACGTTTGGTTCATGGGTCTGAGATTCCGGTTCCGTGACATAGGGGAAGTCGAGAAGGAGATTTTAGAATCTGTCCCACACCTCATTGAAAGGCTCATTTTCCTTAGGTAGTGATACATCTCTATATGTAAGTCAGCTTGGCAATTGGAAAGAACTTCTTGAGAAACTCATTTTTGACTGCATTCCATGTAAGGACCCTGACCTGGGTTATGAGGTAACCCTGTTTGTTTTGGTTAAGTAAGTTTCTTAGAAATTTAATATAATCCTCTAAGGTGTTTTGTTATCATGTGACAGACTTATGTGTCATGTTTGGTCCTGATTGAATGATGTTCGAGCAATGTTTCTTTGTTTAGGACCATAATGCAATTTACCCAAGATGAGGGGATATATTGCAATTTGTAACATGTCGAATATCACTTAAGTGTTTTAGCATCATAAGAGAGAGATATATGCTAAGTGGTGGCTTGTGGAAAGCCTAAATTCCAAGTTTGAACATGTTTGAATAATGTTAGTACCTCGTGCGCCAATTTTGGTACAAATTATAATTTACCCAAAGTGTGGGGTTGATATGCAAATTACCACCTCTATAGTGTCCATACTTCCTCTATGTATCATTTAGAGGATATATAAAGAAGGAGACACCATGTTTGAATCAATTATGAGTGATAATACTCTTGGTGATGAAATGACCAAGAAAGGGGTTGAATATGAAACCCTAACTTGAGTTGTATCAAGTTGAAAAGCTTATATATGAGTGCCTATTGGCCAAGGAGCCATAGGAGGAGTCCCATATCATTTTTTGGACTCTTATAAAAGGTCATGTCATGCAAATCACCTCAAGGAGGTGAAGTGTATTGGTTTACAACTTCCTTAGAAAAGTTGTATCGGGTTGTGAATAAAGTGGTGATTTTGTTGATATATTTTATTCAAAGGGATAAGTCATGGACGAAAATCCATCCCTAGATTATCCTCAACTATTTTTCATGTCAAGATAAATGTTTATGCATGCATGTACATTTTTCATCCATGCATGGACACGTGGCACCTACTAGCTCAAATTGATGACACCTCATTTTTACACTCCTTCGTGAGCAACAAGTATATATACCCCTAGTTTTACCCCTTAGTGGAATTTTTCGAATCTTACCACCCTCCTTCCCTAGGGTATCATACATAGGGTCCTTGTATCATGTAGGAGTGAAGTGGTATCGTGCATAGGGCCATGGATATCTTCCATAGAAAGATCATATCGGCCAAGTAAAGTGGTATCAGCCAAGAAGGGTGATATTTCCCATAGGGAAGAGTTTTGATCATACGTGAGTGGCATATCGTGCAAGTGAGTGGCATATCATGCATGGGTGGTGGCATATCTTGCAAGAGTAGTAGTGTATCGTGCAAGGGTGCTAAGGAGCAAGAAGTAGCTCATACTTAACCCTAAGGTGAGATGATGCATGTCATTTAGCACACCAATCACTAGGAAATTTATCCTAGAGTTTATCCTTTTCTACTTTCTGATAAAGGATAGTATAGAAGGGTCGATCCACAGAGACGGCGATGAATATGGTTCAAATTCAAATATGATTACGAGAATGAGAATGTAAAATCTGTTTCAAGAGTTTGTTAAAACCAAAACAAAAAGTTAAAGTTACTGAATCAAAGATTAACAATCATAGAAGGAAATACCGAAGCTAAGGGATTTTACCACCCTAGTCGATGCAAAACAAGATCAAAGAAATGATAAGAAAGATAAAATAAGGTATGTGAAATATTTATAAATGATTCACAAAAGATGAACTCCCCGTGAACCCATTGGTCCTGGCATTCAGGGATCCTAGTTCAATCATCCTAATGGGGACTTTTCTGAGGTCTCATTCAAATTCCCATGAAATTGATTTGGTTGTTCTAAATCTTGGGTTCTACGGTCGCATCCGCCAAGATTAACAAGCGATGAAAATGAGAGATCACTTCGTTAAAATCATCAAGATCCAAATCAAAATCCATTTATCTAAAAAAGCATATAAATCTTCAATCTAGTCATTACATGGCTAAAGGGTTTCTCCCCTCACCTTAGTAAGAAAACTACTCGCTAGTCATACTAAGGGATAGAGAAAATAAGGAAGGATGGTAGAAAGCCATAGACCATAAGTGATAGAATCTCCTAGGAGATCTTAGTTGGTGACAATGAAATAGCTTTCTCTCTTAATTCCCCACTCCAAAGAAAATAATAAGAAGAAGAAACGAGATCTATAAACTAGAGAGAAAAGAATAATCTTTATTGCATAAATGAAACATTACACTAATGAATGGAAATGACAAAGTCCAACTACAATAAACGACTACAAAAATCTTAGATGCCTTTCTTAGTGGAGTCCCCCCTCTTTTTATAGGGGAAGGAGGGGTAGAAACCCTACATACAAGAATTTCTAGAAGACTCTTGTCTAGCGGCTAAAAACTTTTTTGGATCTGATAAATAGAAGAAAAGAAACGGTTGATTGCTTTGCATTCTTTTTGCAGTAATTTTCCACAACATCGATTTCGAGCGTATTTATGGGCTAGTCAAAAATTCGGAAGCAGTCTGAAAATACATTAAATTCTGCCTTGGAATGTGGGAATTATACCAATTTTGGTGAAAGGTCTATACTCAGACATTGTGGGAATTTGTACAAAATATCTTCTCAAGGGAAATTGATCATTGAAGTGATTAGACCATTTTCCTACAAAAAACAGCCAAACACAATTAAAACTCCAAATAAAGAGAGAAAATCTAAACTAATACAATTAATTAAAAAACTAAGAAAATAAATAAATAAACAATCCTAAAAAATATCTAAAAGATTAAATGAAAAAAAGATAAATATACATTTATCATGAGACCATGATCATCTTCAACCTTGGAATGAAGCATGATTTTAGGGTTATGATCTTCCTTTCTTTTCTTCTTCTCCAATTGCTTATCCATGGTGATTCTGTGCATATAGAGGATTTTTGAAGTTCATCTTCATCATTAGGAATGTGGATCTTTGGATCTTGGAGCTTTGAAGTTGTTCTTAAGGCAGGTTATATAACTTGAACTATATCATGTTATTATTCATCACCTAAATTGCTATACTTAATGATCCACTTTTAATTCCGAAATTTTCTGAAATAGTTGATGAAATTATGAGTTCTAGTAGCTTCTTAGACCATTTCCATGAACTATAACAGTTAGAACGTAGGTCTAGAGCTTGAAGAAGATTGTATCACCTTACAAAGTGATATTGGGTTCAACCACACCAGAAAGCACCTCTAACCCGATATGGTGATGCACCTACTCCACTAAAACAATATGGATATGATTTTATACCTTCTTGCACGATATGGTGGTGTAGTATATACCTCTTGCACGATAGGAGGTCAAGCATACATCTAAAAAATGATGTTGGGATAAGCACACACCTCTCTGCCTGATATGGTGTGAAGCACACACACACACCTCTCTGCCTGATATGGTGTGAAGCACACACCTCTCTGCCTGATATGGTGTGAAGCACACACACACCTCTCTGCCTGATATGGTGTAAAGCAAGCGTACACCTCTTGCCAGACATGGTAAGCATACATACACCTCTAAAGTGATATGGGTAGCAAACATACACCTCTAAACCGATATTGGGTTAAGCATACACCTCGTGGATGATATGGTGTTGAGCACGTATCTCTAGAATGATATGGTAAGCAACCCAATACACTAGATGACAAAAGTGGTAAGGTGGTTAATACCCTAGAACATGTGATGGACAATACACTAAAGTATGGTGTAGCCAATATCTTAAAGAGAGGTGAGGACATTACACTCATGTATGGTGAAGTTGATACACCATATGAATGGTAAGGTTGATACCTTAATGGATAAGGGTCTGAGGGATATGATGATGCCTAGATCAATATACACCTAATCCAATAAATGTGTTCAAATTGACATACATGATTCAATCTGATGCACCTTGTAAAGGTGAGGGTAAAATACTCTTAGGAGTGATGAGTGTAATACCAAGTAATGATATGGTTTGGTTAATACCTTGATAGGTAGAACACCAAAAGTGGTTGATAATGGTATATCAACAATGCCATAACTTGAGATGAGTCTATATCACTTGATGATAGTTGGGTAATTCAAGTGTGTGACTTATGGCCAATACATTACAGTATTAATGTGATGGGCTAGTGCATAAAGTAATAGGATGGGAAATACCCTAATACAAGATAAGTTGATGAACTTAAGTAAGTTGAAAGTGATGAGGGAAGTGATATCACAAGGCATGATAAATATCACATCCAGCACCTTAAGGTTGATACACCTTGATGCACCTTAAATCCAATATACTTGGATGAGTAACACATGAAGTGTGTCATGTCAATTGTTACATTGAGATGTAATGCACTTTGATAAGTGTAGGCTAACATACCTTGAGAAAGGGTTAAGCCAAGATAATAAAGTATGATGTAATCAATATCCTAGAGATGATAAGAAAGAAACACACACTTTGTGTTGATAAACATTTCATGATAAATGATGAGAATAAATAAGTATGATTGAATACTTATGATATCAATGTATGCTCCTAGATGTGTGGAGAAATAAATTAGGGTTTGTATTAATAATATGAACATGAAACCCTATTCGGTTATAAAATGAAACCCTAACCCTAAGAATGGGGAAGGATGTATTTCTCTTATTCATAAGCCTTGTAAGGAATGTTAAATACTTGTATAACAAGTATAATGTGTAATGGCCTTGTGTGCCATGTGAATAAGTTGTTGCCTAGTAAGAGGTGACAAGATGTGTAATGGCCTTGTGAGCCAGATGAATAAGTTGTTTCCTAGTGAGAGGTGACAAGATGTGTAATGGTCTTGTGAGCCATATGAATAAGTTGTTGCCTAGTGAGAGGTGACAAGATGTGTCATGGCCTTGTGAGCCATATGAATAAGTTGTTCCCTAGTGAGAGGTGACAAGATGTGTCATGGCCTTGTCAGCCATATGCAATACTTGTACACCAAGTTCAATGAATACCTAGGTATGAGGACCTAGAGGTAATGTTTATCTGTTATAGAGATAAAAATTTTGTGTGATGATCCAAGGGTTTGAATACCCAGATTCAGTAATCATGACAATGATGTGAAGGGATGAGAATTTCCCAGTAATGTGATGAGGGACTGAGATCCCAAGTATCATGTATTTTAAAGATATGAAAAGTAAGTGATAGATGTATTACACTTTTCTTTGTAGAAATTGTTGTGATTATTAATGATAACTTGTTTGATGCTAAAAGAATGATGTAATACATGTACTACATCATTAGGAACTATAAAACATTTTCATGACCATAGATCCATCAGCGTCAGGATTTGCTGAATGGTGAAATGGGTTCCCCATGGCATAACCCAGAATGCACACTTTTGAGTATGTGGGGGCGTAAGTACAGATGGACATGTGCCAGTCGATCCCCTTATGAGCGTGAAATGAATGGGGATTTGGCTATATGTCATATCTTGGCTCGAGTGCGACTTCGGTCGTAGACTCTCTGTTGAGCATGGTGAACTGACCTGTGGCTCAGAGTATGGTACTTGTGTCGCCATGACTCAGTAATTTCATAACTGGCGACGGTTGTTAGTAGATGTTTCCCCTAAGAGATTGTAGTTCATGTTGTAGCTCTATGTGAGGATGCCTACGTAACCTAGCACAACTATTTGCAGTGACACGAGATGTTCTACTTGTGGTCTCATACTGACCGAGACAAGTGAGGTCATGGCAACCGGCTCTCCCATTGACCTTGTATGGTACCGACTTGTGAGAAGTTTGTGGTTGGTTGGAGATGAACAGGGTATGCTTCATATCCTCAGGGAATAAGTGTGATTGTTAAAATATTTTCATCTGTGTCTCCTATCTACTTAAGGATCAAATATGAGAAATATTGTTTGATGCACAATTTAGTTATACATCTTAGTTGATAGATGATATTTATGTTTCTTTAAATTCCTTGCAAAGCAAATAGATGATTTATAACTCTACCATGGGTAGATGCAATGTTC
Source organism: Alisma plantago-aquatica (assembly GCA_963693085.1). Classification (NCBI taxonomy): domain Eukaryota; kingdom Viridiplantae; phylum Streptophyta; class Magnoliopsida; order Alismatales; family Alismataceae; genus Alisma; species Alisma plantago-aquatica. The sequence continues at coordinate 1,514,972,699 of OY856409.1, forward strand.
TCCTTAAGAAAGGAGATTACTTCATTCTATTCATACAGTGAATTATCCTTCCTGTTAATATAAAAAGAACCTCTGCTCAGTTTATAAATGCTTAATCTGTGATAATAATATGGTCGGTGGAGAATTATATCTTTCACTGGGACAATTGTCTCACCCCATGGGATCCACATTTTTTTAGGTGTGTGTGCATGTGGTGGCAAAGAACAACAACTGAGGCAGCAGTGACAGCTCAGGTTGAGTGTACTATTTGTCCTATCTAATAGATAGAAGTCCTATTTGTCATCTTTGTACTCTCAGGTCCTTGGATTTAGTACGTGCTGGTTTTATGAACAATCTGAGATTTTGTCTTGTATGCCTTGAGGTTTGATGTTACTTTAAGTATATGTTTTGAGAAAGCAACTGTTATATATTGTCCTCGAGAAGAAATGGTATCATGTATGTACAATATATGATAAATGTGAATATCAGGTTTTTATTATTCCTTAAAGAGTTTTCCTAGAAATGGATCTCTTTGCAAAAATGGTTTTAATTTTTAGTGATTTTGGTTAGTTCGATGTTTATGTTTATTCTGCTTAATTAGAGATGATTTGTTTGTCGGGTTGACGACTGTCGTTACAAGTTTTTGTATTAGATCCTAAGGTTCATTGAGTCTACAGAGGCATAGGACTAAGGTGTTGAGTCTATGTTAGTGTCCTCCAGTATACCCCATAGTGACTTCCGCTTATGCAGAAGAAAGGGTAAAGCTTATAAATGACTGGATAACACAAGGAACACATTGCTGAGGGCAATGTTGTTACACCAGGAAAGGGTGCAATGGATCAAGCAAGAGAAGAATGAGTGACTGAGAATTCCCATCATGATACGATCAGGATAAAGAATCCTATGTTTATGCTCTTGATAGGCAGGTTAAGATAACAATGATACATATAGTAGACTGGATACTAGCATTACAAACTAGGTTACAAGTTCTTAATGCAAAAACTTTGAGCTTTAAAAAGGGTTCCTGAAGGACATGGTCATGTTGGAACAGTGGAAATGTGGGAAGGATGGACATATGCCAAGAAAATAGACTCTGCCATAAGTATAGACAGATAGTACATCTGTGATGGTAATTCCCAAGAAGGGGCAATAAGTTGAGAATTAAGGTAAGGTCTATAATTTTAGAGACATTTTCCTAGTTGTTCTAAAAAGCCAAAGTTTTTGGTTCCACTGGTGCAATAAACGCCTAGTGCATTAGGGTAGTAATCACTATGTAAAGGTAAAGGTCCTAGCTTTCCACCTATAAGAACCCATGGTTTAGTTTCTACATCAGTAATAAGACCGATAAGACCATGGTACAAGGACAAGACATGTTATAGATATGGACATGTTGAGCATACTAAACTCCTTTCTTTGAAAAGAAGGGAGGAAATGACTCAAAAACTGAGGTAGACTCGGCAGGGCTTACAAAAGTTGCAGCCCAATAACGTAAAAAGGCAAGAGTAACAGCATGAAACAACTAGACTCTATGTGTTGAGTCAACCTAGAGCGGTGGATGACCGTGAGGGGTAATAGTCAGACAGAGCTTTTTCATTTTGATATGCCTTATCTTGATGTTATCTGATAATAAAAAAAAATATTGATGTTATGGACCTCCCTATTGATTGCCCTATGGGAACATAGGGAACAAATGATGAGAACTAGAATTTATATTATGTTCAGTATTCTTTTAAATGTTCTATAGTTGCTCTTATCTGTGTGAAAGAGGATGAGATATGGAAGTGATTCCTAGAGAAAATCTAGGAATGTTAAATCTTGTGTTTGTGATGATATGAAAAGTAAGGAATATGACAGTACACAAAGTGCATACTACCTAATATTAGTACTTGTATACCCTGGCCAGGTATTCAAATATTGTAGATAAGGTGAGTATGGAACTCTTAGATTGTTATCTTTCTGATTACTCTAATCAAGTAATCATTCTGAGACAATCTAGTGAGTATAATGAAACTGGAAATATGGTATGGACATGTGTATCACATCCTAAGTTCAATAAAATGGAATATGAGATAATCGCAGATCAATCTGTGTGTATGAGGAAGTAAAAAGTATAATCCTCATGATAAGAGAATGAGGATAAGGGAGATGATCCCTGTCTGATAAAGCATGTGTGAATAGTAAAGATCTTTTCCCATGATGTGGAAATGGGAAATGTAATAAAAATATCATGAACATGTTATACAATAACAAAGAACAAGTGATGACATGTAATCATCCTTATAATTCCTATGCTGATGGAAAGGAACCTAGGATGAAACAAGAGTAAGTGACTCATGAACAATTGAAAGTTCATGCAATAATTAGAGGAGATAATAATATCTTCTCTTTGATAAACAACCATGGGTGATGATGGGGGATAATAGGATTATGTTTCTTTGTGTTATCTTCTTTTAGGGACATGGAAATCAAGTGAGTACTATGACACTTGATGTGTAGGGATTAGAAATAATCCATTGATGGATACTTAGAAAAGTATTAGTTCATCTTTGACTTTGGTTCCAAGATAAAGATATGTGTAACAAGTAATGTTCCAAGATGAAAGAAAGATCCTTTTATATGTGTGGCTTTTGTAATGACGATGGAGAGATGGAAATGATGAGGATGTGATGTGTTTTTGACACATGTGATAGATACCAAAGTAAGGAATTTTGGTATCTAAGAAATATCAGGTGGTATGGGAAAGTAAAAACATAACTCCTAATCAGATGATTTATGTTGGTTACCTAGAATGGCCAACTATAAAATCAGTCTAGTTACATAAAATAGTATGGACATCATGTGTTAGGGGTTTATGCTCTGCATAAACATAACATTGATAAGGATGTACTAATTGTAGGAACAATTGTAAAATCATTGTGGGAAAATCTTATCAAGCTAAAATTATTATTTTTTTAGAAAAAACCTATCTAGATATTTTAAGGCAACTTATACATAACATCTAAAGATACTTCTAAGATAAGTTCTTAATTGATAAGTAACCACCCCTTATGACAAGAGAATGTACAACTAATGAGATAGTTGGAACAAGTCGTAAGAAAGTTTAGTATTGTGTCAGCAGATTGGATGGCACATCAGATGTATGATAAGACTTGTAGTCCCAAGTGGGTGACAGAACGTAACTCTGGTCTTTCCTTGAAAGTGAAATGCTAAACTGAATGAGGAGTATGGAGGACTCCACAGAATCAAGAATCTTGTCACATAAAGTTGTAAGTTGAGAAAGGTGACAAATCAGTGAGGTTTGACAACTGAGTTAAATAGGGTATGTATAATGTTTCTCTAACTAAGAAAATTGTTACCTGACATTAAGTTGACTCTAGAGTCAATAATGAAAAAGACAATGCAGTATGTGCCATGTGTGGCAGATTCTATGATAACCCTGTGTGGAAGAACTTTGTGTTGATCTAAGTACTAAGGTATCTTCATGACATTAATATGTTATGTGGAGACTTGATGATATAATGAATGAATAATATATGTCTCCCTTTACCTAGGATTTTGGGGACGAAATCCTTGTTAGGGGTTTATAACTTGTAAGGACCCTAACATGGGTTATGAGGTAACCCTGTTGGTTTTGGATAAGTAAGTTTCTTAGAAATTTAATATAATCCTCTAAGGTGTTTTGTTATCATGTGATGGACTTATGTGCCAAGTTTGGTCCTGATTGAATGTTGTTTGAGCAATGTTCCTTTGTTTTGGACCAAAATGCAATTCACCCAAGATGAGGGGTTATATTGCAAATTGTAACATGATGAACATGCCTTAAGTGTTTTAACATCATAAGATAGAGGAATATGCTAAGTGGTGGCTTGTGGACAGCCTAAATTCCAAGTTTGAACATGTTTGAATAATGTTAGTACCTTGTGCACCAATTTTGGTACAAATTGTAATTTACCTAAAATGTGGGGTTGATATGAAAATTACCACCTGTAGAGTGTCCCCACTTCCTCTATGTATCATTTATAGGAGATATATAGAATGATGTACCATTTTTGAATTAATTATGAGTGATGGTCCTGTTGGTGATGAAATGACCAAGAAATGGGTTGAATATGAAACCCTAACTTGAGTTGTATCAAGTTGAAAAGCTTATATATGAGTGCCTATCGGCCAAGGAGCCATAGGAGGAGTCCCATATCGTTTTTTGGACTCTTGGAAAAGTCCATGTCATGCAAAGCACCTCAACAAGGTGAAGTGCATCAGTTTACAACCTCCTTAAAAAAGTTGTATCGAGTTGTGAATAAAGTGGTCATTTTGCTGATATATTTTATTCAAAGGGATAAGTAATGGATAAAAATTCATACCTAGATTATTCCCAACTGTTTTGCAAGTCAAGATAAATTTTTATTCATGCATGTAAACGTGTCATACATGCATGTACATGTGGCACCTACTAGCTCAAATTGATGACACCTCATTTTTACACTCCTTCATTAACAACAAGTATATATACCCCTTGTTTCACCCCTTAGTGGAATTTTTCGAATCTTACCACCCTCCTTCCCTAAGGTATCGTGCATAGGGTCCTTGTATCATGCAGGAGTGAAGTGGTATCATGCATAGGGCCTTGGATATTCTCCATAGCAAGATTATATCGACTAAGTAAAGTGGTATCGACCAAGAAGGGTGATATCGCCCATAGTGAAGAGTTTTGATCATAAGTGAGTGGCATATCATGAAAGTGAGTGGCATATCATGCATGGGTGGTGGCATATCGTGCAAGAGTAGTAGTGTATCGTGCAAGGGTGCTAAGAAGCAAGAAGGAGCTCATACTTAACCCTAAGGTGAGACCATGATCATCTTCAACCTTGGAATGAAGCATGATTTTAGGGTTATGATCTTCCTTTCTTTTCTTCTTCACAAATTGCTTATCCATGGTGATTCTTTGCATATAGAGGAATTTTGAAGTTCATATTAAACCTTAGGAACGTGGAGCTTTGGAGCTTGGATCTTTGAAGTTCTTATTAAGGCGGGTTATATAACTTGAACTCTATCATGTTATTATTCATTACCTAAATTGCTATACTTAATTATCTACTTTTAATTCCGAACTTTGCTGAAATTTTTGATGAAGTTATGAGTTCGAGTAGTTTCTTAGACCTATTTACATGAACTATAACAGTTAGAACGAAGTTCTAGATCTTAAAGAAGATGGTATCACCTTATAAAGTGATATCGGGTTCAAGCACACAGGCAAGCACCTCTAACCCGATATGGTGATGCACCTATTCCACTAAAACGATATGGATATGATTTTATACCTTCTTTCACGATATGGTGGTGTAGTATACACCTATTGCACGATAGGAGGTCAAGCATACACCTCAAAAATGATGTTGGGTTAAGCACACACCTCTCTTCCTGATATGGTGTGAAGCCCACACACATCTCTCTACCCGATATGGTGTAAAGCAAGCCTACACCTCTTTCACAATATAATAAGCACACATACACCTCTAAAGTGATATGGGTAGAAAAAATAAACCATTATTGGGTTAAGCATACACCTCTTGGACTATATGTTGTTGAGCACATATCTCTAGAATGATATGGTAAGTAACCCAATACACTAGATGACAAAACTGGTAAAGTGGTTAATACCCTACAACATATGATGGCCAATACACTAAAGTATGGTGTGGCCAATATCTTCAAGAGAGATGAGGACGTTACACTCGTGTATGGTGAAGTTGATATACCATATGAATTGTAAGGTTGATACCTTAATGGGTAAGGGTCTTAGGGATATGATGATGCCTAGATCGACATACACCTAATCCAATACATGTGTTCAACTTGACATACATGATTCAATCTGATGCACCTTGTAAAGGTGAGGGTAAAACACTCTTAGGAGTGATGAGTGTAACACCAAGTAATGATGTGGTTTGGTTAATACCATGATAGGTAGAACACCTAAAATGGTTGATAATGGTATATCAACAATGCCTTAATTCGATATGAGTCTATATCACTTGATGATAGTTGGGTAATTCAAGTGTGCGACTCATGGATAATACATTATAGTATAAATGTGATGGGCTAGTGCATAAAGTATTAGAATAGGAAATACCCTAATACAAGATAAGTTCATGAACTTAAGTAAGTTAAAAGTGATGAGGGAAGTGATACACCAAGGAATGATAAATATCACATCCAGCACCTTAAGGTTGCTACACCTTGATGCACCTTAAATCCAATATACTTGGATGAGTAACACATGAAGTGTGTCATGTCAATTATTACATTGAGATGTAATGCACTTTGATAAGTGTAGGCTAACATACCTTGAGAAAGGGTTAAGCCAAGATAATAAAGTATGATGTAATCAATATCCTAGAGAGGATGAGAAAGAAACACACACTTTGTGTTGATAAACATTTCATGATAATATGATGACAATAAATAACTATGATTGAATACTTATGATATCAATGTATGCTCCTATATGTGTGGAGCAATAAATTTGGGTTTGAATTAATAATATGAACATGAAACCCGATTTAGTTATGAAAGGAATCCCTAACCCTAATAATGGGGAAGGATGTATTCCTCTTATTGCATAAGCCTTGTATGAAATGTTAACAACTTATATAATAAGTATAATGTGTAATGGCCTTGTGTGCCATGTGAATAAGTTGTTGCTTAGTGAGAGGTTAAAAGATGTGTAATGGCCTTGTGAGCCATAAGAATAAGTTGTTTCCCAGTGAGAGGTGACAAGATGTGTAATAGCCTTGTGAGCCATATGAATAAGTTGTTGCCTAGTGAGAGGTGACAATATTTGTCATGGCCTTGTGAGCCGTATTAATAAGTTGTTGCCTAGTGAGAGGTGACAAGATGTGTCATGACCTTGTGAGCCATATGAATAAGTTGTTTCCTAGTGAGAGGTGACAAGATGTGTAATGGACTTGTGAGCCATATGGAATACTTGTACAACAAGTAAAATGAATACTTGGGAATGAGGTCCTAGAGGTAATGTTTATCTATTACAGAGATAACAATGTTGTGTGATGATCCAAGGGTTTGAATACCCAGATTCAGTAATCATGAAAATGATGTGAAGGAATGAGAATTTCCCAGTAATGTGATGAGGGACTGATATCCCAAGTATCATGTGTTTTAAAGATATGACAAGTATGTGATAGATGTATTACACTTTTCTTTGTAGCAATTGTTGTGATTATTAATGCTAACTTGTTTGATGCTCAAAGAATGTTGTAATACATGTAATACATCATGAGGAACTATAAAACATTGCCTTGACCATAGATCCATCAGCGTCTGGATTTGCTGAATGGTGAAACAGGTTCCCCATGGCATAACCCGGAATGCATACTTTTGAGTATATGGAGGTGTAAGTATGGATGACCATGTGTGAGCTGATCCCCTTACGAGCCCGAAAAGAATGGGGATTTGGCTATATGTCATATCCCGGATCGTGTGCGACTTCGGTCGTAGACTCTATGTTGAGCACGGTGAACTGGCCCGTGGCTTAGAGTATGGTGCTTGTGTCACCATGAATGAGTAATTTCATAACTAGGGATGGTTGTTAGTAGATGTTTCCCATAATAGAGTGCAGTTAATGTTGTAGCTCTAAGCGAGGATGTGTACATACCCTGGCATAGCTATTTGCAGTGACATGAGATGTCCTGCTTGTGGTCTCGTACTGACCGAGACAAGTTAGGTCATGGCAACTGGCTCTCCCATTGACCTTGTATGGTATCGACTTGTGAGAAGTTTGTGGTCGGTTGGATATGAATAGGGTATGCTTCATCTCCTCAGGGCATAAGCGTGATTTTTAAAATATGTTCAGCCGTGTAGCATATCTGCTTAAGGATTGAATACAAGAAATATTGTTTGATGCACAATTTAGTTATAAATCTTAGTTGATAGATGATATTTATGTTTCTTTACACTCCTTGTAAAGTAGATAGATGATTTATAACTTTACCATGGGTAGATGAAATGTTCTCCTTAAGAAAGGAGATTAATTCATTTTGTTCATATAATGATTTATCCTACTTGTTAATATTAAAAGAACCTCTGCTCAGTTTATAAATGCTTAATATGTGATAATAATATAGTCGGAAGAGAGTTATATCTCTCGCTGGGACAATTGTCTCACCCTGTGGGATCCTCATTTTTTTAGGTGGACGTGCACGAGGTGGCCAAGATCTTTCTACAGAGGAAGAACAACAACTGAGGTAGTAGTGACAGGTCAGGTTGAGTGTACTGTATGTCATGTCTTGTAGATACAAGTCCTATGTTTCGTCTCTATACTCTCAGGTCCTTGGATTTAGTACGTGTTGGTTTTATGAACAATATGAGATTTTGGCTTGTATGCCTCGAGGTTTGATGTTGCTTTAAGTATATGTTTTGAGAAAACAACTGTTATATATTATCCTCAAGAAGAAATGGTACAGTGCATGTACAATATATGATCAATGTGAATATCAGGTTTTGGTTATTCCTTAAATAGTTTTCCTAGAAATGGATCTCTTTGCAAAAATGGTTTTAATTTTTAGTGATTTTTGTTAATCCGTTGTTTATGTTTATTTCACTTAATTAGTAACGATTTGTTTGTTGGGTTGACGACTATCGTTACATTCCAAGTCACCAACTCCGATTTTGAAATGTACCATTTTTTGGTCTTTTCCTTTAGAGAGAAAGGGGAGAGAGTCCTCCAGATGGATTCATCAATGGTAGTGGTTGTGCATAAGGTGGAACAAGTCTCAAGGAAAGAATCGATGTGATGGTAGGGATTTTCATTCTCCATCCCATAGTAGGTAGGGAGGAGTCCAAGGAGTGCGGGTGGAATGGAGAACTATTGACCTGACATTTGGTCAACAAGGGTGGCAATGGGATAATTGTAGTTCCTTAGGGTGAAATACTCATGGAGGGGGTAGTTGGGATGCAGTGGTTGAGCATTTCCATGGGGTTTGTTTTCTTCCATGTCGGATGCTTGGTGTTTCTTGTGGTGGCTTTGGTATCTCCACCTACCTATCTTGAGGTTTTACAACACTAAGTCGGTACAAGTAGAATGTGTATGGTGCATGCACAGTTGTAACCTGCACAATACACAGACAAACAACAAGAAACCAAGTTAGAATGGCAGTATGCCAAAGTGAACAAAGAAAAAAGAATAGCAATGATGAGAGAAATAGGAAAGGCTAAGCTACACTAACTATCTAGGTCTAGCGCCTCTATCCCCAGCAACGGCGCTAGAAAGCTTCATGAAATGTTTCACGCACATGTGGTCTTTCGATATTTATAAAATTTCCCCTAACTAGGTTCACTCAAAACACTAAAATATGCTCCCACAAACGCATAGGGTCATTTTATAGTATAGGTGAGATGCAAGTAAAGGGGGTCGAACCATAAGGATAGAGGGAGAACTAGAGCTTAGTTGGTGTAGGTTGTGTTCCTAAAGCTGAAACTAGGGTTGAAGGGTTTAAAAGGGGTTTTGGTTTGATTATCCTATGCAACAAGCAAGTAAAGGCAATATGAAAACTAGATTACCAAAATCTAGGTCATCCTGAGAAAGTTAGGTCTAAGAAGCTAGATTAAGCAATCCACTAAGCAAGAGCAATATGATCTACTCTACTCTAACAAGGTAATTAGCAACTAATAACTAAGTTAGACATGAAACCAAGAAAGGATCTATATTAACCCTAACTATCAAGACTAAGCAATTAGCTAGAAGAAACAAAGACAACTAAGCGACACTAGCATTAACAAGAAAGAGTATTAAGGTGAGTTTTAAGCAATGGATTAGGAAGATGGGCCATTTGGGAACGAGATTTGTTATTAGTTGGGGGGCGTCAACTTGCCATGCAATTATCACAATTCAATCTAGATTACCAAACTAAATAAAAAGGCAAGTGTTATTAAAATATATCTTATACTACTAGTTGGAGAATTAGAAATAGGTGTAATTCTAGTAGGACTTGCCAAGTCTAGGTTTCTAGAGTAAGTGGTATTAGGGAAATTGAGAGACAAGGGTAGGAATGGGAGTAGAGATGAGGGTTTCTCACCTCATGCTACTAGCCATCTAGCCTTTAAAAAGCTCTAGTCAATTGCACTAATCACAGTTACACTAGTCACTTAGATCTGACACTCACTTGTAGAAGAAGGGATATGTATGTAGCAACAATGGGGACTAGCTAGGGATCCACTAATTGGACCTAAGAGCCATTCCTAATATTTCTACATACATTCCAATTCCTCCTAGAAGCTAAGTGTCATCAAAATCACAAACCAAGCAATTTATGTTTATGAGCAAAACCACATGCAAGAAAATGGGAAATGAGATAGACACAAAGGCAATCATCATAAAATGAAATTATGTTCATTACAAATTATTCTCCCCCAACATGGTGTCAAAGTCAAATTTTTACCTCCAAACAGCCCACCACTAGGGGCTTCGCTAGACATAATCAATGAAAAGGCAAAAGAAATGAGAGGAAGGGAATGTGACTCCATGTTGCTCACAGTAGATCATCCTTCTTCTCCTCCTAGATATTGTAGGTCCACCTCCTTCCTTCAAGATGGATGATGGGCATGAAAATGGAGGGGGTTATCATAGAAAACCTAGAAAACTAGGTTTCTAGGGTGGAAATGAGGTGGAAATAGTGGGTGGAGAGCATTAATGCAAGGGAAATGCAATGAATGCTCAAGAGAGGGTGAGGAGGATTAATGTCAGATGGGGGAGTGTAACCTTCATGTTGTGGTCGTCACCTATCTAAATATACGTGGTGGGGAAGCACTAGGGTAAGTAGGGGCAAAGTAGGAAAAATAGTGGTGAAAATGGATAGGTTTAGGTGGTCACCACGGCTATGTTGAGGTGCCAAAGCCGTGGTGGGGATTGCATGGCACGGTCTTGGGGTACGGAATGATCGAGGTGTAATGACCCCGCCTCCCGGTAACCCCCTATTAAGGGAGACCAGAAGGCAGAGCCATTATCCCAATTAACAGGATCAAAGGTTTGACAAATAATCAATAACAATTATTAAATTCTACCAACTATACTGAAATATGGTAAAAAAAAAACTTTGCATACCTTTTGAAAATTGGGATTTCTAAACTTCTATCCACACAGATACTAATCTAACTAATCCTCCTTTGCACTTTAATTCTCATTTAATTCCACATATGCCACTTTACTATTTGTTCATTTCACTTGTACCTAAAATGAAGACAAAGAAAACGTCGGTCAGCAGAAGCTGGTATGTGGTGGAAACAAAATATGTGCAACTATGTTAACAACATAATCATGCAATTAATTGTTTAACAACCAAGATTACATTTTAAGCCATACTACTCAATCCTTACCTATCCCTAACTTTGTGTTATCCCTGCAGTGGACTTGTATGCTACCTCTATTTTAGGTAGATTCTTACCCCATGGTCCTACCTTACAGGTAGCCAATACATAGGGTAATAGAGTCACATGGAACTACCCGAAGGTAGCCCAATATCTAACTCAATGTGACTTGATGGACCTACCCCATTGGTAGCCATGTACTAAGTCATCCAATGACCTGATGGACCTACCCCATAGGTAGCCATGTACTAGGTCAACTATTAAGCCATAGAAGGGACCAAGATCTGAACTGGTAGACACATATCTTATGTGATAGTCATAGCCACATGATAGTTTGCATGAACTAAATTCATCCAACAGTTTATTTCAAGTCATCGATGAAAACATCGAAAAACCTCAGAAAACTAACTTGAGATATTCATAAACATAACCACATACCTTTGATTGTAGATTTTATAAAAGATTCAAATATGCAGGGAAACCCAATCAAGCAAGCAATGATGAATATAAATCCTGAAATAAAAGTACCAATTTCCTTTTATTAATATTTATCCAATTTCATCACATTACTTAGGATTTCAATTCCAATTTTAGGGTTTCCTTCAGAATTAGGGATTTTACCTCCTCTTTCAATATTATGATCCTTAATTTATCAAAACTACATAAAACCCTTACTTTCTCATTTTATTACCCTTAAGAAGTTTAGGATCTTTATTAAGCATCTGATTTCCTTAGTCTAAATAAATATGATTTTTCTCTCCTTTTATCCCACATTAGGGTTTCCATATAGATTATCCTTCTTTTATGGATTACAACTCTAAATTAGGCAACCTTGCATTCAAAATAGATAAACAAACCACCTTTATCATTAACAGGGTTAAGCTTATCAATTTGACCTAATAATTCACCCAAAATTCACCCTTTATATTCAATTAGGGTTTCTCATTAACTTTTAATACATTTTACTAGAAAATTAAGGTACTTTTGCAAAACGGAGTTGAACTAGGTTCTCAAAGTATGTTTATCAGGTTCCTTGTATTTTTCTACACAACTTTCATGTATAAAGTTTTTCCATTAGACATTCCTAGCAATTTCTATGAATTTTGCAAAGAAAACCCTTTTCCTGGATTATTTGGTCATAGAGAGAAATTACTGAAATTCCTCGATCGTTGGATGCTCCTCGATCCACGATGGTCTGCTGATCAGACGATCTGCGTCGATCATCCCCACTCACCCGCTTGTGTGTGTGCCTCTAAGCCTGGCCCGTTGAATCTTAATGAAGTCCACGCTGGTCTCCAATCCAACGATCCTCGCTGATGCACCCCCACTTAAACGGACGCCTACCCGCATCGTCAGATCCCACTGGGGATCACCGTGTTCCTTCATTAAACGATGATTGTGCACCATCCTCCTCCTGTTCCTTGCTCGAGCAACGTGGTGGTGCCACGACGGAGTCTCTCCAAAGCAAGATCAATTGAGCAAAGAAGAGAGCGATAAGTCTCGTAGAGGAGTCGTTCATGATTGCAATGAGGTGAGGGATCGAGGGGTACCCTTTATATAGGCCATGGGAGGTCCCTATTAGGGTTCCCAATCCTTGTCGCAATCGGAGTTCTAGCCCAATTGGGCATTTCACGAAGTTAATTTAAAACCCCCAACAAACCAGGGTCGGGAAGCATCCTTTCTTCCTCCCAAACTCAATGGGTCTCTCCCCATGAGTGCACATGTGTCAGGTTGGTCGGAATCAAAGGGAGAAATTTCCCGCTGTCACAGCTGAAGTCCCCGTCCCACTAGGACTTGTATGATGAACAGTGCTCATTGGATCTAAATCCAAGGGCCCTCATTACATGCATTAGATCAAAAGGAAAAGAAATTTCCTATTATTTCGAATTATATTCCAAATTCAATGATAACTTGGAAAATCCATAACATCCGATTTGTAGTTCCTTCTTAATTAAAATTCTAAGGGAAGGTTCCTCTTAACATTATCTAACTATTTACAAAATTTGGGAAACAAATTGCAGTGTATGAGAAGTCTTCCTTCTCTCCCAAGTTATCCATTTAATTACTCCAAATTAATTAGTAATTCTTTTTCCTTTGTCATTATCTTGTTATTTTGGGTCCCTTGGACCTAAAGAAATCCTAAAGGCACGAATTCCCATATTGGGTAATACTGGTTTGCCTTTATCTTCTTTTAAAAGTCTATTTCTCACATTACCCTTTTATTTTTCAAATCCTTTTCTTTTTCATTTCTGTTTTCTTTTGAATTGGGCTCAATGGCCAATAAAGCCCACTATCAAACAATCAAGGCCATTTCACACGAAATCCATTTATTCAAAAAAAATTATATCATTATTTGTTCAAATATCATTAATAAGAGAAATTACATTTCTCACCAAATGAACCCAAAAATTGGGGTTGTAACATCCTTCCCCTCTTTTAGGAATTTTGTCCTCAAAATTCTATCAAGCAAATAAACAATTCAGGATAAGACTTTTCCATGCCATCATAGGCCTCTATGTGTCTTTACTCTACCTATGGCGCTTCCAAAGAACCTTTATCATCACATATTCTTTTCTCTAAGTTCTTTCACCCTAGCGTCTATAAAATGCACAGGTGACTCGGGTCATTTCAGCCTCCCTTGGGGCACACTAGGTTCATTGCTCAGCACATAGCATGGGTACCTCACATAGTGCTCTAAATTGGACACATTAAACTCATCACACATGACTCTATCCTGAGGGGTCAGGTCAAACATAACCTTCTCCACCAATCCATCTTGAATGGACCCATGTATTGGGGACTCAGTTTTCTCAGTTATATCTCAGAGGGGTCGGATTTTCACATCACATATTCCCCCACAGTGAACTGCATATCAGTTTACTTTGCATCATCTTACCACTCATGTCATCCCTGGGCTCCTTTCAGCCATTGCATGATCAAAGCAACTTCATCTGCACACACTGTGGTCCTTTTCTAACCTTTGTGAGGTCCATTCACCAACATCATCTTAATGAAGTGGTGACCGACACAACCTCCTTTACCGAGCTTCTTTATGTCCCGATACTGGCTATGGTGGTTATCATCACATCTTACAAAGGACAAAAACTGTCTCTATGTATCACCCTGAATGAGAACATATGCTCTCATCAGACCCTCTAGTCTGGATCATACTAATCATTAGTTAGGGGTGATAAACTATACTAACATCGAGTTCTTCATGTACCTATTTCCACCTCATGGAAGTGAACCTTTAGGTTATACTCAAGAACATTTAAACTCACCTCATGGTGTATTTGAACCATCTCTCTCATATGTAGTTCAACCTGATCTATCCCTTGACAGTACTCTTTCTTTCTCATGTCATCTAGATAAGGTGATCTACCATAACCCACATTGCATCTTTGCCCTTCCTTGGTCTAGGGGAGACTTATCACAACATCCATAGTGATGAACTCCCATTCCCTCCTGGGAACTCTTTATCCTCTATATCAATGCATTGGGTTACTGGTGCTCATCCTTCACCTTCTGTCATGCATGGCCACATGCCACATGCAACTTCATCTTAGGCATCCAAAGTCCTACTGCCACTTATTATCTTGGTGGTACGGTGTATGGTTTGGTGGTACGGTGTATGTTGATCTTAAAATCATGATCTCCTGTATGTCATGATTCCTCAAGATCGATACCTCAGAAACCCTAAACCACTCTAATCAGGGTTTCAACACCTTCCTTTCCAGAGAAGTGCAATTGAAGTTCTACAACCATCCTTTTATTGTACCAAGGATGACTAACCAAACAACCACTAACTTGTTCAACAGATCTCGTTACATCTGAGTGTTAGTCAAACATATCTTCTTTTTCAAACTTAGCATTAGCCTAACAACCTCGCCTAGCCTCTAGTCGTACTAGGCAGCTATATCTCAACTAGAGCATCTATTACCACTTCACATCCTTACGTATTAGGTAATGTTGATGACATACACCTTGATGTATTCCACTTATTATATTATCTCAGCTCTAAATCTATCTTCATCGAGAAAACTCTGGGCTCATTCTCATGGTTTTCAAGCTCAACCTTGCATATCTTGCAAATTCCACATAGCTCATGATAAACATTCTCATCAGATGATTACCTTAATACTCTTATCGTTTCTACCTATCCATGTATCATTCACACCACAAGGGCACGTTATCATCTCTGTCCTCATACCTCGTAGCAAAGTTCCAACCCACATCATATGTTATCCTTGGTATATGGCATCCGTACTGTCCTATCTCTCACTCCCATAACAAGAGGAAATAAGCATTTGGCTGCAGTCTAAATACAGAGTTCTTCTTATTCCAAGAGGAGAGATGGAACATCCCACCTTGCCGGTACACCTTTAAATCCAAGTTGAAACGTGCCACATATGTCTCTACATCACAATCATCTTGATATTAAGGTTACTTCCATTGGAAAACTGGTCTTGAACCTACTTGGGTCCACACATATTCATTTGTCATCTCCTCTAAGTCTGTAGGGTGTCGACACTTTTGGGGTCATCCCTCTTCCATCATGCATCTAGAGAGTGCCCTACTCATCTTCCCTTTGGGTCCCATGAGTTCATGAAGGTGATGAATCTCCTAACCCATGGCCCTCAGATAATGATAGTTGTTACCTCCCGACCCTATGGTCATCTGCAACTAGGGAATTAGGAAACTCCTACTTTCATCGATCTTATCCCTACCTGACCCTAGGATAGACTTAGGATTCTATTATAGCACATGTACAACTTAAAACCTTACCCAATCCTTCATTATCTCTCTCTGCATTCAAGGGCTAACTTTCATCCTTTCATAGGGGTCATGGTGACCTGCCTACCTTGGTCAGGCCCCATACCGGTAACCTCCATGGTAACACATCCACATGCACTTAGAGATGGCTATCTATGGGTCTATAAGTTCATTCTCATACCATATACTTTTCACTTAGCTTCTCAAGATCCTATGAGACCTCTTTAGGTTAACTTAAGCCAACAAAATTGGTATACACCCTACCAAAGGGTCCCTCTCCCAGGATGGGAGGAAAACTTCACCTCGATAACAAAGGTCACAAACGTCCTTGGGTCTAGCATGCTTAACCCTAGAAGGATATTCAAGGCACAAGTAGACCACCTACTAAACCATGTTAGGTCATACTTGTTCTCATCCTCCATATTGGATCAAGATCATACCTTCCCATGTCATCAACTTAGCTATGAGGGCTTCATCAAACATACCTTTAAACTTAAGGGGTTTCCCTTTTCCTCTATACATGAGGAGTACCATGCTCGAAACTATAGCAACTTAATTCTCGTCATGAGAATTAGGTACACCACTTCCCCTCTTAGGCCTAGGAACCCTAGGTTCACTTTTTGATGACCAACTACATGCTCAATCTATTAACCACAAACCAGGCATGTATAAGGCATGACACACACTTCCTGTCATCCTTCTACTCGAGCAACACTTCAGAGTCGAGTCTTCCTTAAGGACAACCAACAGGGCACAAGGCCTCACAACCTGTTACTAAACCTCTCCAGGGTATACAAAACTTCTTCTTCCTTTCTCAGAAGGTAAACACTTATGCCATAGGCACATAAGTACCAGCAGACTCATCCTCTCTCTAGGGTATGGTTCCTCTCATGGCAACCAAGACATCATCCACCTTTAGGGATCAAGCATGTGGCGACCACTATCATCCACTTAGGTCGCATCATCCTCAACTCCCTACTTTTCCTCATATCTTGGAGTCTAGGATCCCAACCTTCTTGCTTGGTTTCTTGCACTCTCTCTAGTGCCAACCCTACAAACAACCTTACTACGAGACGCTCTCTCTCTAAGAGGGATCAAGCTCACAAGCATACCCCTACATGGTGAAGCCTATGTTCAACTTATGTTCGCTCAAGGTTATCCATAGCCCCTTATGCTTATCACATAAGCTATCCATCAAACTCTCCTGGCCAGGGTTTCAACCTATTGCTCGCAGTACTGACACATTCTAGGTACCTATTATGCCTATATAAACTCATAGGCTTTCCATAGGTTCTTATCTAACCTCATCAATGAAGGAGCTATCCTTCACTCTAACACGCACGACTCTTCCCAGGGTTGGGTCACCAAAGGTACTCGGTCATCCAACCTCTCATGGCTCATACGTCATCCAAGGCATGTCCATCCAAACACCTGGTCTAACTCATCATGCCATCTCTCTCTAACCTTCACTTAGGGTTAGGGTTAACATCATCCTCAGAGGATGTGCTAGGTCTCTACTTGTAATGGATATCTCTATCTCTAAGACTAACTCCCTTATCCTCCTTACAAGAAGGTCTAGCCTCAGGTCTCTCCTGAGGGCATGACAACTTATGTCATACGACCTAAGTATGTATCTATTATTTAGTTTAGCTTATTCTATTAAGCTTATGCCCATGACATCTTATTTACATGCTTTTCATTAATTTGGTGGAGGATTCCTTAATCCTTATCAACCTTACCCATACCTCAAGAGGGTGAGGAAAAGAGAGAAAACCCTAATCCTTAAGGTCCTTAATAGCATTTCAGTTGAGAAGGGATGAACAAGATGAGAAATCCTAAAGGTATTTTATTTTGAATCATACCCTAAGACTTTGGCCAGGCAGTCACATGGATCCGGGAGTCCTCATATTCCGACTAGCAGTGCGGAGGAAAATATTGCCATCCCCCAATTATGATCCTTTTCTAGACACCTCTGTCTTTCAGATAATCCTCTAATAACTCCCTTGGGTTCTACATAATTTGTAAATTTAATAATTATTAAAGATTAAGTGAGGAACCATGGATCTCATACCAAATGTAATGACCTCGCCTCCCGGTAACCCCCAATTAAGGGAGACCAGAAGGTCAGAGCCATTATTCAAATTAACAGGATCAAAGGTTCAACAAATAAATAATAACAATTATTAAATTCTACCAACTATACTGAAATATGGTAAAAATATAAACTTTGCATACCTTTTGAAAACTAGTATTTCTAAACTTCTATCCACACAAATACTAATCTAACTAATCCTCCTTTGCACTTTAATTCTCATTTAATTCCACATATACCAATTTATTGTTTTTTTTCACTTGTACCTAAAACGTCGACAAACAAAACGTCAGTCAGCAGAAGCTGGTATGTGGGGGAAACAAATAATTTGCAACTATGTTAACAACATAATCATGCAATTAATCATTTAACAACCAAGATTACGTTTTAAGCCATACTACTCAATCCTTACCTATCCCCCTAACTCTGTGATATCCCTGCAGTGGACTTGTATGCTACCTCTCTTTTAGGTAGATTCTTACCCCCATGGTCCTACCTTATAGGTAGCCAATACATAGGATAATAGAGTCACATTGCACTACCCAAAGGTAGCCCAATATCTAACTCAATGTAATTGATGGACCTACCCCATTGGTAGCCATGTACTAAGTCATCCAATGACCTGATGGACCTACCCCATAGGTAGCCATGTACTAGGTCAACTATTAAGCAACAGAGGGGACCAGGATCTGAGTTGGTAGGCACATATCTTAGGTGATAGTCATAGCCACATTATATTTTGCATGAACTAAATTCATCCAACAGTTTATTTCAAGTCATCGATGAAAACTTCAGAAAACCTTGGAAAACTTACTCGAGATATTCATAAGAGTAACCACATACCTTTGATTGCAGATTTCAAGAAAGATTCAAATATGCAGGGAAACCCAATCAAGCAAGCAATGATGAATAGAAATCCTGAAATAAAAGTACCAATTTCCTTTTATTAATATTTATCCAATTTCATCACATTACTTACGATTTCAATTCCAATTTTAGGGTTTCCTTGGGAATTAGGGTTTTTACCTCCTCTTTCAATATTATGATACTTAATTTATCAAAACTACATAAAACCCTTAATTTCTCATTTTAGTACCCTTAACAAGTTTAGGATCTTTATTAAGCATTTTATTTCCTTAATCAAAATAAATATGATTTTTCTCTCCTTTTATCCCACATTACGATTTCCATTTAGATTATCCTTCTTTTATGGATTACAACTCTAAATTAGGCAACCTTGCATTCAAAACAGATAAACAAACCACCTTTATCATTAACAGGGTTAAACTTATCAATTTGACCTATTAATTTACCCAAAATTCATCCTTTATATTCAATTAGGGTTTCTCATTAACTTGTAATACATTTTACTAGAAAATTAAGGTACTTTTGCAAAACAGAGTAGAACTAGGTTCTCAGAGAATGTTTATTAGAGTCCTCATATTTTTCTACACAACTTTCATGTATAAAGTTTTTCCATTAGACATTCCTAGAAATTTCTACAAATTTTGCAAAGCAAACACTTTTCCTAGATTATTTGGTCAGAGAGCGAAATTATCGAAATTCCTCGATCGTTGGATGCTCTTCGGTCCACGATGGTCCACTACTCATACGATCCACGTCGATCGTCCCCACTCACCTGCTTGTATGCGCACCTCTAAGCCTGTGTCGTTGGATCTTAATGAAGTCCACGCTGGTCTCCAATCCAACGATCCTCGTTGATGCGCACCCACTTAAACGACCTCCTTCCCGCACTGTCAAATCCCACCGGGGATCACCGTGTTCCTTGATTGAACGATGATTTTGCGTCATCCTCCTCATGTTCCTTGCTCGAGCAATGCGGTGGTGCCACGACAGAGTCTCGTTAGAGCAAGACCAATTGAGCAAAGGAGAGAGCGATAAGTCTCGTAGAGGAGTCGTTCATGATCTCAATGAGGTGAGGGGTCGAGGTGTCCCCTTTATATAGGCCATGGGAGGTCCCTGTTAGGGTTCCCAATCCTTTTCGCAACCGGAGTTCGATCCCAATTGGGCATTTCATGAAGCTAAGTTTAAACCCCCAACAAACCAGGGTCGGGAAGCTTCCTTTCTTCCTCCCGAACTCAATGGGTCTCTCCCCATGAGTGCACATGTGTCACGTTGGTCGGAATCAAGGGGAGAAATTTCCCCCTATCATGCCTGAAGTCCTCGTCCCACTAGGTCTTGGATGATGAACAGTGCCCGTTGGATCTAAATCAAAGGGCCTTCATTACATGTGTTAGATCAAAAGGAAAAGAAACTTCCTATTATTTCAAATTATATTCCAAATTCAATGATAACTTGGAAAATCCATAACTCCCAATTCGTAGTTCCTTTTTAATTCAAATTTTAAGGGAAGGTTCCTCTTGACATTATCTAACCATTTACGAAATTTGGGAAACAAATTGCAATGGATGAGAAGTCTTCCTTCTCTCCCAAGTTATCTCTTTAATTACTCAAACTTAATTATTAATCCTTTTTCCTTTGTCATTATCTTGTTATTTTGGGTCCCTTGGACCTCAAGAAATCCTAAAGGAACGAATTCCCATATTGGGGAATATTGTTTTGCCTTTATCTTCTTTTAAAAGTCTATTTCTCACATTCCCGTTTTATTTATCAAATCCTTTTCTTTTTTATTTCTCTTTTCTTTTCAATTGGGGTCAATGGCCAATAAAGCCCACTATCAAACAATCAAGGCCATTTCACACAAAATCCATTTATTCAAAACAAATTATATCATTATTTTTTCAAATATCTTAATAAGAGAAATTACATTTCTCACTAAATGAACCCAAAAATTGGGGTTGTAACACCGAGGTGTGATGTGGAGTGGAATTGATGTGTGTATGTGGTGACCACAAGAATGGCGAGGTGCTACAGTCATGCTGGGTAAGGGGTACCACAGGTGTGTTGGAGTACCACAGAAGTATGGAGGAGGAGGCCACGGGCGAGGCAGCTTGGAGGTCTTCGTGTCTTCAATTCGCTACAGGCTTGGGGAGCGCCACGGGCGAGGCGGTCTTCAAGGGCCATGGCTGTGGTGATGGCTATGACCATGGTTGTTCACGTGTAAAATGGACCACTTCCCTATTGATTTTGAGGAACTTCATGCATAATTTGCCATGGGAGAGTTGGAGTGCACTGGTCATGGCCATTTTGGGGGCCACAGTCATGGGGTCTTCAATGACCACGACCATTTTGAGCTCCACGATCGTGGTCATTCATGTGTAAAATGAGCACATTCCCTATTAGTTTTGGAGCTTTTTGTGCATAAATTACCACAACCATTGTGGATGTACCACGGCTGTTTTGGGCCTTTTAGTGTTGATATTTATTTCATCTTCTTCATCTAGCCTCCTTTCTCTTTGAATTGCTCTTGTGCATCCAAGGACAGCTCGGGGAAGAGGTAGATCCACTCTCGAGGTGTAAGACCCCATAGATGTCCTTCATCTCTCGCCCATGCATCAATGCATGCATAAGTGCCCTGAAATACACACAAAAGAAGGCATAAGTGCATTTATCATAAAAGATCACATTGAGGGGAATAACTTGCAATCTAAACTATCTAGATGTGGTTATCATGCAGAAAGGCATAGAATGGAGCAATAAAATAGGGTTGCATCAGTTTACCTTGTATTATGAGATGCTTAAACCTTAATCTAAGCTCTAAAGATGTTTTAATATCATGTGACATACTTGTATTTTCATTATGGGTCCAATTTGATTAATATTTGTATGTTTTGGACTAGTTTGCAATTTACCCATAAGTGAAGGTTAATTTTCAAAATGTCACATGAGGCGAGGACATCTTATATTTTGATATCTTGAGAGAGAAGAATATGATGCGGGATAGTTTTCTTCAATCTTGGATGATAGTGTGACATCATCATGTGATATTAGGCTTTCTACGACTTCTATGCTTTGCATACTTGACTTAATGTTTGATTTAGGGTTTGATATTCTGACCTCTAGACCACTTGTGGTGAGGGTCATGACCAAGACACATTCTTGGAAGAATGGTCACGATCGAGACAACCTTGAGAGAGGTGGGTCAAAACACCTTGTCTCCTAGTGACTCGACCATGCACATGTGACCTAGGCTTTTCACCTAAATATGTCTCGAGCCTAGAGGAGGTGATGAAGATAGTGTCGTGACCGCTTTAAGAGGGAAACTGTCCTAGTAGTTCACGACATAGTTGTTGGATAAACGTTACCATGGATTTTTTCATGTGAGTGAAGGGAAGGTTATCTCTTTGGAGGGCATCTATCCCTTGATGAGCTATGGTGTTGACACCTCAAAGATCTTCACTTCTCTCCTCTTTTTGGGTATATAAACTATCCTCTTCACAACCAAGTTATCTTTTTTGGCCTACAACTCCTTCTTCATTGAGATCTCCTTTGGAGATTTAGGATCAAGAAGAAGCAAAACTTGATCTTTGGGTGGCCGATCTTTGGTGCATGATTGAAGATCTTGTGCTAGGGTTAGCTTTTGCTAGTGAATCTTGGAGAATTGTCTCTTGGTAAGTGATCATTCCTTCTAGAATCATGTTTTCATCTAAGACTCTTTGTCTTCTTCTTCCTTTTTGGCAATGGATTATCCACGGTAGTTCTTCTTGAAGATCTCTTTCATACAAAGATCATAAGCTAGGGTCAACATGGTGAACTTGAGTGAAAGATGATCTTTTCTTTTTGGTTCGGCCAAGATCTATTTTCTTTTCTCTGAACCTCCTTTTGATCATGTATTTTTCCTCTTATTGGAGATGTTTCCCTTAGATGAAGTGTTGGAGTTCGGTTGAAGGTCTGGAAAGCTTGACCCTTTGGAGGTTGTTCCTCACCAAAAATTAGGCGGGTTTTATAACTTCTCCTATCTCTATTATATGCATCTTTAAATTTGATCTTACTACTTGTTTTATGAATTTTTTATGTTGAATAACTAGAAAGTTTTGATCTAATTATATGTGTATAAGTATCTCTATTCCCCCCCCCCTTAAAACATCTCTCTTTGATGAACTTCATCATCATGGTTAGGGTTCCTTAAACACTCAAGAATATGGTGATGCTCACTCTGTAACACTTGGTGTTCTGGGTTGACACCTATTTTGATCCTTGTTCATATATGCTATGGGTGTTGCAGATGGTCGAGACCAACCCTTGGAATTCTGTCACGGTCGACACCCCTTTGTAGGGTGAATTTTGTCACAACACACTTGTTAACCTTTAGACTAGTCGCTACCTACTGGTTGGGTCGTGACATAGCATTGTTGCAGGGCCAGATTTTGTTGTTGGCTGACGTTGCGGCCAAGATGACTAAGTTTTATGGTGGTTATGCTTGTTAGCTAGTATTTAGGCTATATAAAGTTGGGGTTAGATTAGTTGCGGTCGAGACACGCTTAGGTTGGGTCATAACACATAGTTTTTAAAGAAGAAAATGACCTACTATATGACTTGGCCTAGATGCCATGCTAGATGATCGTGATGTAGCACTGCATAGCCATGGTGTCACGGTCGTAATGCCATGCTAGTGTATTCTTATTTCGTGATCACGATGTTGAGTTTTGATGGTGTTCTAGTTGTGACTAGGTGTAATGATAGGTCCAGACCTTGGGATGTGTCATGGTCATGACACATGGGTTGTGTCTCAGTCGTGACACAGCATACCTGGTCAGGTCACAATGCCCCGTTCTTGAACACGTCGACACTCATGTGTCAAGGATGATCAATACTCATGTATTGAAGGTGGTTAAGGTACAAAAATGTAAGTACGAACATGGTCAGTACTTAGAGTAAAGGTTTTTTTAAAAGGGATGAGAGTATAAATGGCTAACCATCAACAATGACACTTGATTCTCCAACAAAAAGGGAAGAAATGGAATTAGGTTTTAGAGGGTGTATGATGCTACTAAACCCTAATCGAGTACATATAAACCCTAACACTAATATGATGATATTAAGATAAATGTGTTCACTATATTTGAAGAATTGTTATTCATGGATAGTATTTTCTCTCTCCTACTTGAGAAACATAAACTTGAAGGTGAAATAAATGACATAGATAAGTCAATGCTATGGTGAGCTCTATACAGTACATAGTAGTAATTCTGAGTAATGTGAGGCTTTTTTATGACATTGAATATGCAGGATCATATAAATTTGTCTAATGACCTAGTAAGTGATGTGTGCATAAATGAGGGATTGACATCCCATAGTGATGTGTTGTTAATGATGACATCAAGAATGCTAGTATACTAGTGCCATGTGATGATGAAAAAAGTTCTCACTTAATACGTTTTATATCATTTAAGGTTGCATCCTCCCTCAATTTTTTAGATTTTGTTTAAGGTTAATATGTTGTAACTTGATTGATGCATTAAAAGATACCCAATTGGCATGTGTAATCAAGTGAAATCCTAATCATGTAGTTTCCATATACCATAGATCCATCTACAATGTCAGTATTAGCTGGATGGTGAAACGAGTAACTCCTACAAGAAAACTCATAACACATATTGTTGAATATGTGGGGTGGAAGTGATATATTTCCTTGTGTCCTTAAATTGTAGAAATAGTGATATATTGTTTATTATTCAATGGCCAAGTGTGATCTAGTTCTCTAGTGGTGTGCCATGTACCAAGGCAGACTAGTTGTTTATAGGACCATTGCTTGACTATGAGTTGTTGTCTCTACATGATTGTAGTTGTGACTACAAGTTTGTGTCTTTTAGTTGTATGACTATATGTCACTGCATCACAAACTTTAACTAACCAAGTAGTGTTGGAGATGATAATGGATTCTGGCTCTTCCATTGATCTTGTATGGTACTGATTTCAGCTTAGTAGTGGTTGGTTGGATTTGAGTGGTACGCCTCAAATCTTCAGGGCATAAAATTGCTTAAGAACCGTGTAGTATATATTCTTGGGGTCAAATACAAGTCATATTGGATGCCCCCAAGCCTTAGCTATATATTGATCTCTTGAACTATAATGCGATAAGAGAAATCAACTCTCATACATGTTCTTCATATTTCTTTTAAAAGTGTAAAATATTCTATTGTTTACTTGTATTTGCTTAAGTTGCTCAAATAGTTATACCTTCTCTATTTATTGTTCCTTTATATTACAATGCTTATAATAGACATTGGCAAAGAGTTATAAATCTCATTGGGATGTTTCGTCTCTCTCTGTGGGTTCCACAACCTTTTAGGTGGTCGTGGATGAGGTGGTCGAGGTTGTGGTACAGGTCCAGAGAAACAAGGAGAACAATAACTTCTATAGGTGTGACACGATGCTAGTTATAATCTTGTGGTAGTAGTCCTATGTGTCATCCCTGTACTCTCAGGTCTTTGGGAAGATTTTGTGTGTTGTATACCAATATATAGATTTTGGCATGTACCAAGGTTGAATATAAATGGCATGTACATATAAATAGACTATAATATGTAACAGCTGTAGATTGATAGACTTGAACCTTATATGTATAAAATTTTGGCATATGATGAATACAAATGTCCTATATTGAAGGCTTGTTTACAAAATACTTCCTCTTGAGATATGAAATTGCAATCAGTTTTAATTTACCCTGATTTGTGGTAATTTTGTTATTAGTGATAATTTTGTGATATGTCCTGAGTAATCTAATTTATTGTGGCGATGGTCATCACAGAATGTGTGTAGAAAATTATTATTCTGTGGCTATTTGTAGAAATCTATCGATGATCATCAGTGACAAATCATTAGATATTTTGGCAATTTTCATGGATACCAAGGTCATACAATTATTTCTATTGACCCTATACCTTATCCCAAAGTCACCTCTGGTGAACGACACTGTTCATCCCACAACAGATTTTCTCCTTGATTTGCATGTCTGGCATATCACGTCATTTTGTAGAGTATACCTTCTCCTCAATCTTTGTGCCTAAAAATATGTTGTTGTTCTAGCATCAACATCTTGTGGTAGAATTCATTGTTATGTTGTCTCCCTGATTCCTATGCTGCCAAAAAATATCTTCCTCCAAATTTTTTGCAAACCCATCACCGTAATATCCATGCAAACAGTAGAAATCAGTGTGGTGTTTCTAGTCTCCTCCTATCCCTCTTTCTATCTCTACATTTCCCTTAGGGTTCCTCAAAACTTGGAGGAAACAATGAGAAGATCTAAGTGTGTGCCCTGACGACCCCCTCTGATGTTATATGTATCGAGGAGTGGAAACTCATGGCTTACTAAACCTTGTCCAGCTAGGCTATAGACTCCCTCTCAGATAGATGGATTCTTCCATGCAATGGGACCCACATAACACATGGTTTTGTGATTCTTGGCGTGAAGTAGACTTCCTATTTCTCAATATGGGGGTCGCTAAGTTATAGAAACTTATCTCTTAATTTTGGATATGTATTGCATTAATATGATTAAAACTTACTATTAGTTCCCTAAAATTATTGTAAACATTACAACGTCCAACTCAGGCTTTCTTCAAGCTATGTTTATGTGTGTAACCTTGTAGGCATCATACTATGTTGGCAGTGGATACACTATCAATGTTAAGATCCATAAGCAATGAGTGATGTCTATCTACTCATCATTACTATCCAAGTAGAAGGATTGGGTGGTCAAAACTAAACTATCAATTTCTAGTCCTACAATGTTGTATAATCCTATTGTTACAAATATCTAGATTGAACTAGAGTGATGTACATGTCATGCTCGTTACATTCAATCTATGTTCCTTGATCTCTAAGTAGACTAGCAAGATACATATGAGCCCAATATCATATATTGACTCACATGAGTATTTCCGTGCATTTCTCTAGTCTCACTTCTTAGGAGGCCATGTAAATCACTCCTCTTATATGGGAGGGATAAATTTTTCAACATCATTCACAATATATAATATGATTATCATCACACCCAAACACTAACTTTATGGTAAACTTCTTCAAGATCACATTGGGAAATTTCAAAGCCTGACGATTGTCGTATTACCATTTTATGGAGTTCAGGTCGATGGACCATAACACCACTACCACAAATGAGAGTAGATTATTACTATGATATAACGGTCTATGAATCACTCTCAAGGCAGGGTTTGTCCATTAATTTGGTTCTCAAACAAGTACATATGTGCCTAACTTGGTATGCCATACCTATGATTCATGTGACATTGTCATCATTCACCATGTATACTAGTCTTCGTGTATTATTGTTGTCCAATCCATAGTTATACTTGACTGAGGATGTTTTAAGAATGTTGTTCTTATCATCCTTTAGGATCTCATCTTCAAATAACTTACTTGAAGTTTATCCATTAGGATCTCCTGATCAAATCATGTACTTGAAGTCTAACAACTATGAAATTATTCAGAGGACATTCATTATGTACATTAATATCACAACATTAAATGTGCATCAATAAATTATAATTACCTCAATTAATAAAATCAAAAGTTCAAAATATCCCTATAGGCATAATCTAATGATTGGCTTATAGGGCATATACACCAACGATACTATTATCTTCTCACCAATATTTTCACACCAATAAAATTAAAACACTAACATGACAAAAAACATACAATCATACATAATAAGATCATAATACTAATAAGAAATTGTTCTTGTAACAATGACCATAGGAAAGTGTCCCATAGTTGTACACTCATATTGGCCAAAGCATACACATAAAATGCATACTTTTTTCCTTCTCTCTTCTTCTCTTTTAGATTCTCAATAGATCTATGAGAAAGATAAATGAAACACCAAAATTTTCACAAAAATGGTTACTATCAAAGAAAACTTCAAATATAATTACCAAATAAATAACACATTTTCTATGAATGTACATAAATTTGATTTCTTTTATTAATTTGTTATGGATGCCTCAAATCTTGGGTGCAATCCTGCCTGAAACAGAAAATCTACCTAGAGACGAGCATACCCTACAACTTATTTGGGCCGAAATTTTATGCACTTTCAGACACCAACAACTAAGTAGAAAATGGATGCATCACATCAAGTAGTTGACTTTTCTATCTATAGAAGCCTTCAATATATCCATGATTTGGGCACAGTTAGGCATATTTCAGGACATTTAGGCAGTAAAAGTCTATATATAAGCACATCCTCTTCCCATCATTCTCACTTAATGAAATCGAGGAGTGATTTTCTTTTTCTCTACTTTTTGTACTACATCTAATTCTGAAGACGCCTAGTCCCTGATTTTTTAAATATTTGTGGATCTCTAAACTTACATAGGTTGTCGTGATTTTCCTCTTTGTCTTATAATTCAAACGTCTAGCCATATCTAGCTTCATACTTCTTTTATAGTTTCTTCTCACCAATCCTACTTAATAAGACATTTATTGGTTTTATATTAGTTTTGAATGAGTATACATATGTCATTTGTTGTAGGCACTACCAGTATCCATCTTGAAACTGTCTAAAAGATTATCATATTCACAGGATTTGAACATGTTGTCTTTGGATCGTAAGCATGAGGAGTCGACCAATTCCTCTACCCCGCTTGTTCCCCTTCCACCCTCCGCTTTGCTCCTCCTCCCACCCCGCCCCACGAGCATAGAGGATAATTATTCCGATATGCCTTGACTAACCTCTACAAACCTAATTAAATGTAAACCATATTCTTTAATTCTAGAAGAATAAACGTCCTAAATATTTAGGATAAACACACCCTAATCTTGGGTGCATATTAACCGCCTAGTTATGAACGCAGCCAAACTTCGAGCAATTCACCCGGTAAATGTTTTGCATCGAGAAGTTGAGTACATTTCTTGCAAACATGTGAAGTTTTGAAATTGATTTCCCAGATGTTATTTTTTATGGATAAACTTCGTTACGTGGTTTTTTTTCCTAGACCGGTTGGTGCTGTTTGTTTATTGTACATCCCCCCTACATGTATATGGTTAGTGTGCATTAGTTGTGTACACGAGTGCATCAATTGTCTAAATTTTGATGCAACATGTCACAGGCTTCAGCATATAAGCATGCCTTTTATTATTTGTTACGCTGGTTAATTAATTGCCTACTTCTTTCACAAAACTTGTTATTCGTCGAGTGGGGATAAGGGTTGGATATAATGTGGGCTCAAATTTTTTGTTCTCATTGTCTGTTTCAACCTATGTTCCATAATATCTAATTCTTTAACTTGTAGATTTCATAACAAAGTATACGTCTGGGATGTAGGGGGCACGTTGTCCCGGGTCGTTGGCTGCAGAGTTGCAGTGTAACCGAAGCTGCTGTTTAAGAAAGGAGTTTGCTTTTGGCGATGGGCCAGCCATTAAAACAAGGTAATTGGTGATTCCTATTATCTCCAAAAAGATTCCACCGGCCAAGCCAATGTTTATGCGCCACTGTAGATGACTACAATGCAAAGTGATGTTACTCCTTATGGTGACTCTTATCAGGTGAATCACTGATTACAAAATTAATTGTTCAAAACGACCTATCTGTGTCATGAGTATCGTCAGCATATATTTATAGTTTTGAGATAGAGAATTGCAAAGATAAATTTAGCTGAAGGTGTCGTCTTATTGGTGACGTCAGTTTTTGTAAGCTAGAACCACCGTCTCATAGATATCTGAGAGAGATATAACCAACATAGTTTTCTTGAACTCGCAACTGGACAACATTAGGATGCTGAAAAGCTTATAGGATGCCCCATACATATAAAAGCCGACCAAGAAAGTTCATTGGAACGCATTTGCGGAGGACGAAAAGCTAATAGCTCTCCGGTGCGTCGATCCGACCTGATGGTCATAGCCTTTTCATTCGACATGGCAAGAGGCCCATCGAGAAAAGAGATTTCTATGTCGCGCAGAGCAGCAGATACGGTTCTCCTTTTGGTTATGCTACGGAACTCAATCGGTAAGCCCGACCAGTCGCAGTAAAGAGGCGCCCGCAGTGCTGCGGTATTTGTTTGCAGAATGTGATCTGGGCTACGATACACCATATTGGACCATATTAGCATAGAATCCGTCAGTATGCCTTAATTTAGCCGGCCTTCTTTTGGCATCCGTTCTGTTTATTAGTAACCTCTGATTGCCGAGTCTTATGATCCGTTTTGTAATCAATTGCTCCTCATGTTATAAAAATTAAACAAAAAAGAACGACGAATACATCCTTGCAGTCCCTAAATTAAAGCTATTACACATGGGCCATCAAGGAGAAATCTTGGGGTGTGGGATGTGATACCATTAATGTGTAAGCAACCGGTGAATATACCAAGTCTAACATTTGTGTATCTTAGAAACCATTCCACATTTTAGTCTAGCTTTTATAAACGTGTGTACCTAAGTCAAATTATTTGTAAAGCACCATTGCCGATGGTCTTGCATCAGCTCGTAATCCATGAAAGGTTTTTCTTTCTTACTTTTCACATTTCCATGTCTTTGGCCAGAAACCTAATCGTTGTTCACATTTACTAAACAACGTAAGGTTTCTCACAAAATTCCTATATGTTGTGTATACTCTTTATCCACAGGCCTTGTCTCTGCATTTCTTTAGACTCAAGGTAATCCAAAATAGATGCATGCCCTACATAATGTTGCCTAATTCACTGAAAAAGGATCCAATTTGCTATGTCTATCTCCAACATGGTTCATCTGAATATCTACTTATGGTGCACATATCAACAATCTTATTGCAAATGTCAAACAAGTAACTTTTAACAAGGGAGATCACTTAATTTACTCCTTTGTGGTGTTGATAGTCCAACTTCTTACTTCATACTTATGTAGTATTCCACTAGGTTGTGGTTATATAGTGTTCAACCTTCGAATTCAGTTTGAAAGTGAAAATGTTACAACTTGTTTTCATCTAAGTAGGTAATTTAGGGTTTGGGAAATCCATATTTTAAATTAGTAGTCTAACTAAGTTTCTATGCATTGTTCAGTTCAGTTGAAATTTATGCATGCTTAGCTTGATAATATATAATGGGAACAATTAAAGCAAAACGTCAAAAACTTTCTCTTTGTAACATAATAACACTTTTTTAGTGCATTTTAGTTATACCTATAATATCATGATAAGGTCTTGGACCAGCTTCCCAAAGGAAGAGTCCATACGAGACATCAAGGCTAAAATTCAAGATCAAACTTTGATTTAATTTCATGAGGGGTCTAAAGGCCAAAATCCAAGAGCTAATCCTATTTCATGTTTCAACCTACCTTAGTAAAAGAAGTAGTTGCACTGAGCCTTGTGTCCTTACCTTAAGAATACATGCAGGTACAACAAGGGTTGTAAAATGTAAATATATGATTATGAATTTAGTTTATTCAAAGTAATATAAGCAAGAAAAAACATAGAAACATAAGGTAACATGTATCTCAAACTATACATATATCTTAGCATGTGGACTCATATATATACAATACAACGATAAATATAATAATCAAGGTCCATAGCATGTAAAGCTTATCTTGAAAAAAGAGAACTACTATTAAGAAGTTGATTAGATCTTTAAAAAAGTCACTCAAGTGACCCTGAGATATAAGTAAGCATGATTTGATAAAAAAATGTAAGATCTAGTCTTTTGAGTATTTTCATGAATGTTGGATATTTCTCCTAGTCTAAGTAAATTTCATAAGAAACATCTATTTCCATATCTCAAAATTTAATGTAAGTCTATCATCATAGTTTCATATTATATCTATAATGCCCCTCCAAGCACATACATGACAGCGGAAGCAAGCCCTATGTTGTCCATAACATGGGTCACTTGGCTCAGAGGAACATTACAAAACATGATATACATAGAAATAAGATAAATGAAACACCATGCATTAAATCAGAATAGAGATTCATACATTGTTCTTTAACAGGGGAAAACCATAAAGTATCTCAGCTTATTTCAAAACATAATACATGTAGGCTAAGCAAATCTAAAGCATGAATTGAAAATAAACTAGATAATCGATGGAGTGGTAGATGGAACCCCACCAAGCTAAATTCTCCTTGATCAACTACACTTGAAGGCTCACTTCAATTCCCTCTTGCTCCTTGATCTAGAGACATCTCATCCCACGGACATGCAAAAGAAAGCAAAAAGATACATAAGAAGCAATATGCATATTAGAAGAACTGGAAATAAGCATATACTTGAACAAAATTAAACTTGACATGACTTAACATTAAGAATTCTCATTACACTTTAGATTTCATTGCATCAATGAATTAAGAAACATTACTATATGTTTTCTCTCTATCACTACCCCGTGGGGCACATCATGCTCAAAAAGCCCATCATTACTAGGAAGCCCATAATGACCATAAAGGTCCATCATTGTGAGAAACATATAATAAGTTATTTAATTGTCTTAACTTAACATTAACATCATTTTTCTTATATTGGCATTAATGTCAATTGTCCTCATCCAATAATTGCACCAAAGTGCTCATCAATCCGGTTAAGGCTCATATTAGTTGCACCAAAGATCTCATCATTGCCATAAAGACAAAATAACATAAAGAGGAACAACTTACAACTTAAGTATATTACATTAATCATCATGGGATTTCTCCCTCTTTATATTGACATTTACATTACATGATTTACATAAGTCTTTCTTCAATTTCTTAATCATTACATAAGCATAGCATTAGACTAACGAGCATCAATTATAAGCATAGGACTTTATGACTATATCAAACAACATGCAATAATAAAATCTAAGGCATCATCATTATCTTAATTGCATTCATGAACTTGAAAACATAAAGCATAATCCTCAATCATACATAACAACCAATTCATCGAAGATATATATGCACAGTGGCATGACCCACTTACCTGGAGCAAGGTAGACCCTAACTTAGTATCCTTGATCTTGATCGAATCCTATGTTCCTAAAATTAACATGGTTTTTTTATTAATTATCACCTTAAGTATATTCAAAACCCTAATTTGAGTATTCCAGGAAAACATGGTTCGAGACAATATAATTAGGGTTTGGAGACATTGAAATTGAATCTAATTGGAAAATCCTTTCTAAAATGTATTTTTGGGTATTTTTCAGATAATCGGTTGATTTATTATGAATTTCCAAAGATAAGGCCAATCACAAAGTTGAGAAATCAATAATAAAACTAAAAAGGGAAAACGTCACTGTCGGGGCACTGCCAAGTTGGCCCAACCAGTGACTATCATTCTTGTAGTGTGCTCCCTCAAACCATACACTCGGTCAGAGGGAAAGGGCATGTGGAAAACCTGAAATATCCCATGGTAGTGTGAAATGAGTAGGCAATCTATTAGAGACAAAAATGCAAAATGGCTA
Organism: Alisma plantago-aquatica; assembly: GCA_963693085.1. NCBI lineage: Eukaryota > Viridiplantae > Streptophyta > Magnoliopsida > Alismatales > Alismataceae > Alisma > Alisma plantago-aquatica. The sequence goes on from OY856409.1 coordinate 1,515,006,219, forward strand.
TCGAGTTTCTTTCTCCCAGCGCGAACCACGTCTTGAGCTCCTTCACAAGGCCTCCTGGCTCCAGATGAGAGTGGAGGATGTTACTCTTTAGGGAGAAAGAGCCCTACCATCGAGTTCCTCAGGCAGAACCGGACTCACAGAGCCCATACTCAGGTGTTGCGGGCACCAGGGCTTGAGTTCTCACGCGGTCCATGGCCGGAGAGCATCACAAAGGCAGAAACCTCAACAAAGTCATCGAGGAAGAAAGAAATCATGCTGAGGAGATCGATGAGGCAAAGGAAAAACTGAGGATCCCATCGCCTAAGCTAAAGAAACAACAAGCCATGGGTTGGGCAGAGAACAAAGAAGAATAGGGCAGTCGTACCCCAGGTAAGAACCAACCTGTGAAGGGGAAACTCGTACGTTGAGACATGAACAACGTCCCACGAGGCAAGGCAAGACTAGTGGACCTCTTTCTGTGGTTAGAGAAACATAGAAAAGTCAGGATGGCTGATGCGATGATTTTGAGTCGCATTTATAGACCTGTTTGATATGTGTTTTATGCTTTTATTAGTCATTTTTATGGTTAATGTTGCATAATTCATCCATTTTGGTCTTTGCCACCATTTTATGTCAAATCCCCTTTATTTCATTGTTTTGAGCATTAATTGTCATATTATTATTATTTTTGTGAATTTATGTGATCTTGTCTTTGAATTTCAGGACAAACGAGTATTTGCTTCCGTCGATACCATCGACGGAAGTCGATACCATCGACATGGTCACAGGTTGCCAGACGAAAGGAGCAGCAAAGCGTCGATACTATCGACTTTGATGTCGACGGTATTGAGTCACCTTCAGGTGGTTGGCAAAGAAGCAGTCGATAGTATCGACACCCAGTCGATACCATCAATACAAGGAGGCTGCAGCGACAGAACACGACAAAATCGTCGCTAGAGAGTAATCGATACCATCGACCCAAGTCGATGGTATCAAGACTGCATCAGGCACTCAGATGAAAAGAAGAGAAGGGCTACCGCTACCACACGGGGTCGATACCATCAACCCGCGTCGATGGTATCGACACCGTTAGATATGCGTTGGATTCAGATTGATCCCAATCGGACGGCTGGAGTTAATTAACGACCTAATTATGGACTAATACCTAATGACAGCTGCCCAGAAGAGGGGAGGATCTCATTAGCCATTGCACGAGTACCGAGGAGTAGGAGAGAGGATAACGGAGACTAGAAGTTCATACCAGTCGATCCAGACGCTGTAGAAGACGGATTTCACCACCGAGATGCGGGAGAGCACGTGTTCTACGCAAAGGATCAACCTGTTCTTCTCCGTTCAGGGGTTTTCCCTTTCAATTCACGTTTTTCACATGATTTCCCCTATCTCTACCTTGTACTTATTTGAGATGAACATGCGGGGCTAATCCCCTTCATCTTTAGGATCGGGAGTAGCCCGGAGATTCATTGTATGACAATTTTATAATAGTAATTCATATTTTCTCTCTTAAATCTGTGGTATAGTTTCGTTTTCTCCATATATTGTTATGCTTGATCACCATAATAATAACTTAATGCCCTTAATCACTTTGAAAGAAGGATTAACGGCTGAAAAGAGGCGAAGCCTACGTTAATCGATAAACCCCTTGACCAAGGTGGTGTAAAATTAATGGTGGATACTGAGAGATCGTTCGTAATGCACTTAGTTTAGGGGATAGGTTACTACGACGGTGGAATCAACCTAAACCTAAGTAGTGAATTGCACCATGACAGTGGGCAATTCTGTTTTTAGGCCACTACTCGGATAGAGAGAGAAGATTGAGGCTTTATATAAAATCTAATACAATGAAAACCCGTAGTGAAACCGCAATCCTAAAGATACTCTTTTGAATTGATTAAATTAACATTTAATCGATTGTTTGCTTTTTTTATTTTTATTTTCTTTTAATTTTGACAACAAATCCCAATTTGTTATTCGGCTTAGCTGATCGCAAATAGTTAGTAGGAGTCTCCAACAATTTCGAGTATCCCTGTGTTCGACCCGGGCTTCACAAGGGCTTGTACTACTCGACGCGTATGGTTGCGTTTTTAGCACGTAGTAAAATGCACGTCAAGTTTTTGGCGCCGTTGTCGGGGATACGGTGAATTGTTGGCACTTTGAGTGCTACGAGCGGCCACTCTAGGCCAAATTTTTTTTTATTTTTGAAATAACTTCAAATATTTCTAAATTTTTCTATAATTGTTTATACTCGTCTAAGCATAGTACTGAACTCGAATTTTCTCATTTCAGGTACGTTGCATGGTGCAGACGCGTAGTACGGACTATGCGAATCGCGCACCCGAGGTTCCGTTTCCGGGACCTGAAGACGAGGAGTATTACGAGCAAGAGCACCAAGGAGAGGTAGAGTCCGAACTTGAACAGGAAGAGATGGCCGACGAACCAACGATTTGGGCAAAGATCAAAGCCTCTTCCGCATCTACTTCTAAAGGGCCGATAAAGAAGCAAGCAATCAATATACCAACGTATAAGATTGATCCGGCTCTAATTAATTTGGTGAAGTCTAATGCTTTCCATAGTTTGAAAAATGAGGATCCCGTTGTGCACCTGAGTCAATTCGTGGAGAACTGCGATATGGTGAAAATTGACAGATTTCCGCAGACTGCGCTCTACTTGAAGCTCTTCCCGAGTTCATTAGCGGGAATTGCGTGAGAATGGCTACACAACCTAGATGACGAATTTGTGGAGTCCTGGGACCATATGGTGGAGGTCTTCTTTGAGAGGTTCTTCCCTCCTGAGAAGACTAACGACATGATCCGGAAGATTCACAATTTTACCCAACAGGCCGGTGAGACATATTCGGAGACCTGGGAGAGATTTCAGGTCATGCTGAGGAGGTGCCCTCATCATGGGCTGGATAAGGAAACACAGGTAAAAATCTTCTATTTTGCTCTCTCCGAGCACGATAGGAGTAACCTTGATTCAGTTGGGTCCGTATTCTTTCTGAACAATACATTCACCAAATGTTGGGAGATATTAAAGAACATGGCTAGGAAACAGTCATGGGGTGACAGAGGTGTTGTGGAGCAGGTCAGAGTTGCCGACAAATCCAGAGTAATTAAGGAGCTGAACGATAAGTTAGATCTTCTAGCCAAGAAGCTGCTATCTAAGGAAGATGCTTCCTCCCCCTCCACTATAATTGCAACGTCGTCCCTCTCCCCCCAGATGACTCAGATTCATGGAGAAGGAAAGATTCTTCTTAGTAGTGGCCACAAATATACTTCCTTCGCCAATGAAAACCTAGGTTTTTTTGGTGAAGCATTCGACCATGCACCCCAGCCTCACTATTGATCCTCTGTCTCCTCCACACAGTCACAATCACTATCGACATGACCCATACGACCACACAAGAAGAAGAAAATGGTTTATATAGTCAAAGGAGAGAGGAGTAGAGGTGTTTGAGGTGTCAACACATTAGATCATCATAGGACACATGTTCTCCAAAGATTTAAACATTCCTCAACTCACATGTAAAACTGGAAATATCCATGTTTATCCGATAGGTGTATCGCGACCTCTAGGGTCATTCAGATCCCTTGTCGTGGTTAAGACATTCCCATGCACACCTTCTCTTGGCCTAAAACCCAAATCACCGTCTCATGGTCGAGAACTTACTCTAAAAGACAACGGTCTCTACCATCCTTACTCTACGGTTTCTCAGTTGAGACCCTCACCTAAGGTGATGTAATGGTCACAACATCAAACATTAGGGTAGTCACCATATACATTAAGCAACCTTAGACACCCTAATGTCACTTGATGATTTAACACACACAAACACACACACACACACACACACACACACAGATATATATATATATATATATAATTCAATGAAGGTGCTCTATATCACCATATTCTGTCTCATGATGTTATGGCATAAGAAACACTGTCTATGTAACAATTTGCAAGGTGACCCTCCCTTTTGGTAAAATTTCAAGAAGATCCAAACCATGTACAATTATTACAAGGATAGTTCAAACATTATTTAAATTGACCTAATCAAAAATGCAAGCATGTGCCATGATATTAAAACATATCAAAAAATTAATTTAAGGCTTAAACATCTTATTACACAATAAAATTACAATTGAGAAAAAACCTAGGTCAGGGGTCTAACATCAAGATACATATAATTTACATGTGCTAAGAGCTTCCGTAAGAACAAATTTGAACATCCTAATAATATGGTCAATTGAACCTAGTGTCAATAGAAATATGTAACATTACACAAATCATATTGGATATCAATCATCGGAATTAGAAAACTTAGTGGTGGAACAAGGAAAAATGCAAGGATGAGGAAGCCCAAGTGAAATTCATGCAACAACAGGGTTACAGAAACAATGACTACGCATGGAGGAAGGATAAAAAATTATCATGGAAGGATCCGAATAACTTTCTGCAAGATCCGGATGGCAAGCCACAGCCTAGAGCCGAAGATAAGAACACCGAATTGCTCAGTCAGATGGTGCAGCAGAACCAGGAGATGATGGCCATGTTTGGTAAGCAATTGCAATCTCAAGGTGATATTCTAACCAAGTTTGGACAGACGCTGCAAAGCCATGGAGCACAAATGCAGGCATTAGAAACCACCGTGGCACAGATTTCCAGTGAAGTGGCGGCCATCAAGCACGCCAATCAATAGAAACCGGCCAAGAATGCAAATGTGGCCCAAGCACACCATCAGGTCAAGTATATGTCTGTGGTAAGCAATGAGGAGGAATCTCAGGTGCCAGAAGCAAAAGAGGAAAGCAAAATGACTTTTAATACGCATGCGACTGCGGCGATACCGTACCCACGCACTTACTATGGACTACCTGGCGGAAACACTTTCTTCAGAAAATCACAGCGAGTTATGAATATTGCATCTCCATCTAGGCAAGAAGAACAATTGAAGGCTGTTTGTGCACGTGTGGAGACATCTAATGCGAGAGAGGAACCACAACAAGCTATTACTGTTGATGATGTCTCGCCAAAGCCCACGTCAGAGGGAGTGATTGAAGCAAGCTTAGGAGAGTTGACCCCGAAAAGCTCATATGTGCCACCTCACATGCGTGTTAATGCAGCAGATGTGTCAAATCTGGTCAATCCAAAGTCAAAGAAAGAGCATCATCATTTTAGGAAATTCTTGGAAATATTCCGAAAACTCCACATCAATATTCCATTAGTGGAGATGATTGAGAAGGTGTCGACTATGGGAGGTTCATCAAGGAAATCATCAATAAGAAGAGGCGGATAAAAGACGGTGATATTTGTCAGATGAATGAGACAGTGAGCTCTATGATTGACAGGAGTTCACCAAAGAAGAGAAAAGACCCAGGAGGCTTCTACATTCCATGCTCGATAGGTGGTCGACATTTTCCTAAAGTGCAATGTGATTCAGGCGCCAGCATAAATCTCATGCCTCTGGCGACATTTCAAAAGCTTGGGTTAAAAGAGATCAAGAAGTCGGTTGCGACAATTGAACTGGCAGATGGGTCTATAGTGAGACCATATGGAGTATGTGAGAATGTTCTCGTCAAAGTAGATAGATTCATATTCCCGGTGGATTTTGTTGTCATGGATATGCCACTGCTCCAAAGTTGTGAAATTATTCTAGGAAGATCTTTCAAGCAACGACGGACGTCGTGACTGCCTTAGGGAGAGGTACTTTGTCCTTGGGAATTGGAGGAGATCGAGTTGAATTCAAATTACCACTTGATCCTCTAAGCGCAGTTCCCAAAGTGAAAAGATGATGAGCTTCATGCCGTCTAGCCTAGACGTTAAATAAGGGTGCTTGTTGGGAGGCAACCCAACCATCGGTACATTAGGATAGTTTAATTATAATCGTAGGTTGCTTGATTTTTGTTCAATTTTTAGTGTAAAGAAGATACTGTGATCCGTTTGTTAATTGTGCAGGCTGAGGCAGAGTCGATACCATCGACACACTGGTCGATGGTATCGACAAGGGTACAGGTTGAGGACTGCAGATTTCGTTCTTAGTCGATACCATCGACGGCCTCATCGATGGTATCGACTGACCTACAGGCAGGTCCAAAGGAAAAGTCGATAGTATCGACACAGGCGTCGATACCATCAAGATCTCTGGAGAAGTTCAGACCGATTTGTCTCAGACAACTCGATACCATCGACGGCCTCATCGATGGTATCGACATGGTTATAGGTTGATATGCAAAGTGGCGGTGTTGCAACGAAGACAAGTCGATACCATCGACATCCGTCGATGGTATCAACCATCCACATCATCCATCCGCGCAAACGAATCAACGGCGATCGCGGCTTCCACGTCATCGATCCGGGTGCATCGTCGATACCATCGACCTATGTCGACGGTATCGACACGTCAGCAATCCGGGATTCAAGATTCAGCCATCGTCAGCCGTCGATACTCGCGATGGGGGCAGATAGCATCGAGACGTGTCGATACCATCGACCCGCGTCGATGGTATCGACTGGTCAGCAGTGGCGCCGACAAAGTCTATATAAGGAGAGTCATTACATCATTTGACATCACACCTTCAGAGTGATCTTCCTCCTTTGCGCCGAGCACTCCCCCGAGCCATCCAAGCTTGAAGAACAACAACACCGTGCGAAGATCTTCACCGAGTGGAGATTCAATTCTCCATCTCCCCCGAGCTCTTCTTCTAATTCTATTTTCTCTCGCAACAATGGTGCACGTCGCTGGAGCGTCATCCTCTCGTGCGAATCCTATGGAGATCATGGAGTTCGTGCCTCCTCCTCCTGCGTCGGTATCACACCCGTGCATGGTTCACCCATCCGCGAAGGTGAAGAAGATCTATGAAGAGATCTTGAAGCGGAAGATCGAGCCAACCCGGTATGGGGACCGGGGTATGATCCGAGAGCTCGGATTCGAGGCCAACTTGGCCTATGTTCTGAAAGGGCAAGCACACCACACCGGCAGAAGGGCAGACGAGCTGGAGTACCATGCGGATGGCCAGCCATTCTTCGGCGAGTGGCCCACCTACAAAGAGTTGGTGGCGGAATTCATGGCGTCCCTTGACGTCTGCGTCGTGCCCAATGACGTCATTGCTACTGATCGTGAGTGGATCAAGGGCTGAGTGTCTTTTTGGCTATTCAACATCGACTACAACATCACTCTCGAGCAGTTCAATGACATCTTCAACTGGAACCACTCACAACATGATCACCGGCGACCGGACACCCGCACCGAATATGACAAAATCTTCGCCGAGCTGGTGACGGTGCCGACGGGCAAGACAGTGAGCTACCACAATGCTGCGGTAGCGGATTTCGAGCACCCATTCATCCGGGTACTACATCGGATGTTGAGTTTCACATTTTTTGCTCGTAGCGATCTGGCACTGAGCAAATTTCAGGAGACCGACCTGTTCTTTCTCTACATGCTCCTAAAGCAACAAGAATGCAACTGTGGTGCGTTCTTCCTGCAGCGAGTTCTGGTGGTAAAGAGGAGTACGAGGAAGGCCCCGATTCATTTTAGTGGGCTCATCACCAAGCTGGCACACTACCTCGGGCTCAACTTCTCCACCATGACTCCGCTTTCCACGAAGAGCAAGGTGAACGTGCAACATCTGCACCGTTCTAACCTTATTCTTCTACGGGATTGTTTGGCGTACGCGCACTGCCACGTCAACCACGCTTACCATGAGTGCGCGCTGCCGGATCCCGTCTTCAACATCGAGGGCGCACAACATTTCAGATGGCCGATCATAGCCATCGACTCCGATGATGAAGAAGGCGGCAATGACGGCAACGAAGACGGATAGGACGACGAGGCTGAGGAGGAAGAAGAGGCATTTACACCTCTTCGAGCACGAGTAGCACCCCAGAAGTGTCCTCGGATGCATCCAGGTGCATCATCATCACAGCCTACACCGCCTCCACCACAGTCCTCGCAGCCAAGTGAGGATGCCTATTCCATGCAAGGCATGTACACGATGCTGCAGGACATCCATCAGACACAACATCAGCATATGGCGATGTATGTCGGTATTCAGGACATGACGAACCAGATACTTGACAACCAAAGGGCGATGTTCGAGAATGAACATCTTCTCCTCGACAACCAACAACAGATACACAATCGGTTGCAACGGATTGAGATGCAACAGGAGCCCTTCTATGACCACTACTGGAGTCAGAGTTACTTTGGAGGCTATCCACAACCTCCGCCTAGGACCCATTTTGATCCAAGCTTCCAGGGGCAGTATCCTTCTTGGGATCATACGGCTCCGCAGTACCCACCTCCACCACCACAAGAATGATCTGGTATCACTATTCCAATCTTTAAGTTTGTTTTTGACTATGAGGCCATAGTCGAATTCAAGCTTAGGGGGGTAGTTGGAACAGCTTTATCTTTTATTGTTTTTAGTTCTATTTGCTTTATTGCTTTTGTTCTTGTTATTTGTTTCTTGCAAGTTAGTTTGTAGGATCCACATGCTATCTAGTGTAATCGTGGATGTCATAAAAGTTGTGTCATCTCTTTATTAGTGCATGGGGAATTCAAGGGAAATTTGAAAATTTTTGTGTGTTTGGATAGCTTGTTCTGTTTCACCTTGAGCACACATCCTATGAAAATGATTGGTTATGTCAACTTTAAAACAATATTTCATACCTGTACTCCTAATGATTCATGAAAGTGGACGGAAATGGTTGTTTGAGCCTAACCTAACCAAAGGGTAATGAGACCTTAATTGGATGTAAGAGAGAGAACCCTCTAAACTACTACACAGGTCAGTAAGGAGGGACGCATAATATCTTTCTAGGGTTCAGTCATCTAGTCTTGTGATCGTTCCACCTCATTGTTTCCATAATCCACCCAAGAATTGGAAGTAAAGTGCAGTTTTAACTCCTTTTGATTGCATAGCATTTAGATAGATTAGCATTGCAATTTTCCATATGTTTGCATAAAAAAAAATTATAGTGATTCATGCACATTACCCTTAGGTGCATGCCATGTAGTTGCATTCATGATTTTCATGCATAAAGTACATCATGTATCTCAATTTTTCTCAAAATGTTGAACTAAACTGTTCCATACCTTCTAAATAGTGCAAAATTTCTGAGTATGAAGAAAATAGCCTAATAAAATTTTCTTTAAGCAATTATGGATATGTGGGCTGAGAAAAAAAAAGAAAAAAATTCTGAAAAATATGCACAATGAAAAAAAAGAGAGTATTTAGAAGAAAGTGGAACAAGAAGGAGAAAGGAATGTAATATCACTTGCATTTTAGGATAATTGAGTACATGATGTAGCTTAACTAGATATCCATAACATTTGAGACGGATGGTTAGTGCATGCATCATTCCACCTAATTTTAGGCATTAGGGCATTTCTCATGTGCACTTGCATCATATAGGACATTTTTGTATTATGCATGTTGAAACTGTACAATATTTCCATCTTCCTTCATGAGCCACCCATTTTCATCCACCCGTTGCTCGGATTGGTAGGCCACCGTGAATTTCTCCTCACTAATGAATATCAGGAGAACTACTTCCATGTAGATGGTACTTAGGGTGAGCAACATAGTATAGGCGATCACAAGATGCACCAAGGCTGAACCGGCGAGTTTTATTATGTTAACTTCCTTATGTGATAGTGTTCATCAATTTTGAGGTCAATTTCTTTTATTGATGATTACTGTCGCCTTAGGGTAATTACCGTTCTGTGGTTAGAGAAGGCCGATTGGTGAATGTCCGGTGGGAGTCATGTGGGATGTTGGGTTGGTGTGTTGTTTTTCAGTTGACATTAGCAATTCTATTCTAAGGATTAGTTGCTCGAGGGCGAGCAATGTTCAAGCTTAGGGGAGTTTGATGCGATGATTTTGAGTCACATTTATAGACCTGATTGATATGTGTTTTATGCTTTTATTAGTCATTTTTATGGTTAATGTTGCATAATTCATCCATTTTTGTCTTTGCCACCATTTTATGTCAAATCCCCTTTATTTCATTATTTTGAGCATTAATTGTCACATTATTATTATTTGTGTGAATTTATGTGATCTTGTCTTTGAATTTCAGGACAAATGAGTATTTGCTTCCGTCAATACCATCGACGGAAGTCGATACCATCGACATGGTCACAGGTTGCCAGACGAAAGGAGCAGCAAAGCGTCGATACTATCGACTTTGATGTCGATGGTATCGAGTCACCTTCAGGTGGTTGGCGAAGAAGCAGTCGATAATATCGACACCCCGTCGATAATATCGACACCCCGTCGATACCATCGACACAAGGAGGCTGCAGCGACACAAAATGACAAAACCGTCGCTAGAGAGTAGTCGATACCATCGACCCAAGTCGATGGTATCGAGACTGCATCAGGAACTCGGATGAAAAGAAGAGAAGGGCTGCCGCTACCACAAGGGGTCGATACCATCGACCCGCGTCGATGGTATCGACACCGTCAGATATGCGTTGGATTCAGATTGATCCCAATCAGACAGCTGGAGTTAATTAATGACCTAATTATGGACTTATAACTAATGACGGCCGCCCAGAAGAGGGGAGGATCTCATTAGCCATTGCACGAGTACCGAGAAGCAGGAGAGAGGAGAACGGAGACCATAAGTTCATACCAGTCGATCCGGACGCTGCAGAAGACGGATTTCACCACCGAAAGGCGGGAGAGCACGTGTTCTACGCAAAGGATCAATCGGTTCTTCTCCGTTCAGGGGTTTTCCCTTTCAATTCACGTTTTTCACATGATTTCCCCTATCTCTACCTTGTACTTGTTTGAGATGAACATGCAGGGCTAATCCCCTTCATCTTTAGGACCGGGAGTAGCCCGGGGATTCATTGTATGACAGTTTTATAATAGTAATTCAAATTTTCTCTCTTAAATCCGTGGTATAGTTTCGTTTTCTCCATATATTGTTATGCTTAATCACCATAATAATAACTTAATGCCCTTAATCACTTTGAAAGAAGGATTAACGGCTGAAAAGAGGCGAAACCTACGTTAATCGATAAACCCCTTGACCAAGGTGGTGTAAAATTAATGGTGGATACTGAGAGATCGTTCGTAATGCACTTAGTTTAGGGGATAGGTTACTACAACGGTGGAATCGACCTAAACCTAAGTAGTGAATTGCACCATGACAGTGGGCAATTCTGTTTTCAGGCCACTACTCGGATAGAGAGAGAAGATTGAGGCATTATATAAAATCTAATACAATGAAAACCCGCGGTGAAACCGCAATCCTAAAGATACTCTTTTGAATTAATTAAATTAACATTTAATCGATTGTTTGCTTTGTTTTATTTTTATTTTCTTTTAATTTTGACAACAAACCCCAATTTGTTATTCGGCTTAGCTGATCGCAAATAGTTAGTAGGAGTCTCCAACAATTCCGAGTATCCCTATGTTCGACTCGGGCCTCACAAGGGCCTGTACTACTCGACGCGTAGACTTGCGTTTTTAGTGCATAGTAAAATACACGTCAATGACAAACTTGGCGGCGTGCACATCAATGTCTTCTACAGGGTACAATGATTGGGGAGGATCTAGGGCAAACTAGCATTGCAAAAACGAAACGAAAGGGTTAAGGATGCTTATTGCTGCTGCAATTGGGTCAGGATGGCCAGAGATCTGTAAACCGGGTTGTCTTCACCTGAGGTGACAACCAGGATTGTCTGGGTGTCTGGGAGGGAAGGGGATGAAATTGGCAGTAGAGGAGCACTTCTTTGAGGCTTGTGATCGTTTAGAACCCATTATATATAGGTTTGGTTGGATGGGGATTCCGCTGTAAAAAGATGGTGGTGGGAGGAGTTCTAGCCCTATTGGGCATTTTGTCGATTAGGCACGAAGTCCCCACAAACTCAAACTTGTTAAGATCATGTGACGATAACAATTCCATCGGTGAAGAAACCAAAGAAAACGGGGGATTGTGGTGTTTGATTGGGGTCGGAGAAGAAAATGTGACCAGGTTGCCTGTTCTCAGTCTCCTACTCAAGGTAGGAGATGAGTCCATGGCCCTAGGATCAGAATCCAATGGCTGAGAAAGACTCTGCATCAACTTAAGCCATGTGATAGAAGAATTTGGGCGAGAATTGAAAATATTCAGTGTGACATTTAAATAAGAGGTGAATCTTATGAAATCAGATCTATTTATTCAATTAATATCTTATTTAGGGTTTAAACTATATTGAAACTTCCTAAATCCATTAGAGGGGTCAAATGAAGTCCAAATGACTTTAAAATCGAACCATGTGTTAATTAGAGAGTCTAGAATCTCCCTATACAATTATATTTTCATTTTATTGATCATTTGTCCATAAAACGCGCATATCCCCTCATCATAATGTACATGAAATAAAATGAATTATACTTTACATTCATTTGGTCAATAAAGAAGGAAATTAGGGACATATTTCATATTTCACTAATGTATTCAATATAAGTAACTTGCATCATTGTTTGGGATCTTGAAATTATAAATTGAAAATTTTCACTAAAGACCCTAACTTATTTTATTTACAAATTCGGGATGGTACAATATCATAGGTCATACTTTATTTAGAGTGAAACATCCTAACATAATCAAGGATTGCTAGATTAGGGACCCTTGATTTTTTTAGAGGGGCCCTTGATTTTAATAGAGAAAACATAATATTTGTTAAGATTACATGACTTAAGCATAAAAATTCCTATTAAGTCATATTTCATGGCACATAATCATTACTAGTGTTACGACCCCATCTGAGCTTAACTGGTAAACTAGGGTTTACCTAGACAATCGTGAAGATTAATTAGAATAATCATTCTTGAAATCTAATTAATGACAATAAAACAATTAGTATGTTTTAACTATGATAAGAAGTCTAAATGTTCTTTTGTCTTGAGAATTAGGGTTTGAGAAGCATAAACCCTAATCGGCCCAAAATAGGGTTTTAATGATGCATGAATACAGAATTTGATAAGTAGAATGTCTCACTAAATGATTTTTAGTATTTTATGTGTAACTCTGATTTACTTCAAATTTGGATATGATTTAGATATATAAAATGTAAACAACATTGGAAAATATCAGAATTTTTGAAGAGAGCTCTGACCTGTTTGTCGGCCGAGTTTCAAACTCGACTGATCACATTTCCAGAATTTTACAGCAGTGTGGTAATTGAATTTTATCTTTTTATTGGTATATTCAATTGATCTCAAATTTTAATAGTATTTGATAAATACAATTTTAGACACTCTTTTAAATTGGCATAATTTTTTGATGACTTTTGAATCCCTACAGTAAGGGTGTCGGTCGAGTTTGTGCAGGACAAACTCGGCCGAATATATTCTGCAGACTGCAATATAGCAGTGCACTGTTCGATTTTTAATTAATTATTGGTAACTCCAAATGATCTCAAATTTTAACTGACGCTTTATAGATCAATTATTAACAACGTGCTAAATTCCCATAATTGTTGGAGAATGTTTGATCTCTGAAATAAGTGAATTACACTAACTTTTGTATAACTGAATATTCAGCCTATATAATTAAAGTTAAGTGTTGGGTCAATATGCAATTGACCCAAGCAGCTCAATTGACTTATATGAACGACCACACACACAAGCAGCTCTCATTCTTCGTCATTCATTCCAGAGAAACGAGCTCCTAGAGAGAGAGAGAGGGAGAATTAGGGCTTGAGTGGAGAAAGTGGGGGAATTGCTGAATTAGGGTTTTGCGATTCCAGGAAGGGTGAAATCAAGTAAGTTCGGATTCCTTGCATAGACTTTTATGGTGAATCTTCTCTCTTATGTCAAGATTCCGTCCTTTCTCTGATTTGATCCAAGATAATGTCGAAATCCCCTCTTTTCTCACCCTTTCTTCATAATCCCTCTTTTTCAAGGTTCCCGAGTTGAATAGAAGAAGAATTGGGAGATTTGCTAGGGATTTGATGGGAATTCGAGATTCCCTGAGTTGAGCTGCAGTTGTGAGGTGTTTTCACACCTTAGGGTGAGTGGGTTCTTCCTTCAAACATTCTAATGCACGAATTTGATTATAACATCCAAATCCCTAAATGCTTAGCATGTGAAATTATAAATCCTGAAATGTCCATTTGATTTAAGTTATTGTAAATTGATATGATATGGATTCCTTCTCTGTTTGAATGATTCCTAAATGGTAGATTCATATCAGATACGTATACAACACTTCCTAGTGAGGATGCTTTTATATTTATATCAAATGATGTAATTAGGGTTTGACCTAATTGAGATATCGCAGTGATGATATGGAAAACCTAAATTTAGTTAAATTTCCATGGTTTCATGTCTATATTGATTGCATACGATTTGTTGGAAATAATCTTTATTTAGTGAATGCTTATATCCTATGAAATCATTATGAGAGCCATGTGACAAGTGAATGAGGTAAATGAAAAGGTGAATGAGGCAAATGCAACCCTAAGAGTAGGGTGTTGGCATGTGATGAATGAATATGGTAAATGAAACCCTAAGGATAGGGTGTTCAATGAATCATGCTATGGTAATATGAAAGGTCTCGATATGAGATGTGGTGATGCTTAACTGTTGAATTGTACGTTTCTAGTGCATTTAACTTGATATGCTTGTTCTCTCTGAAATGATATCTACATACTGCAGGACTTCTTATATTTCAATATATATCTCGTAAATTGCAGGTGATGAGATATGACATGCCCTAGAAAGGGATGTTACTGAGATATGATATATGTTGAATACATGAGTTTTGACGTTGCTATGTGATATTTCTGTTAAATTGTTTATTGTTAATCAAGTATAGACCTAAGTGCCCTAACACCGTAGAACCCCTAAGTGGTATCTACAGCTTTGGGGTGAAACTCGTGTTGCAACATCATCCGTGCGTGTGTCGCGGACAAACGAGGAAAGAGAAAAAGGGCAGTGTCTAACAACAATTGTGCTTGTGTCACAATGGCACTGCGGTTTCACCAGAAAACTTGGTTATCTAACACCATTCGTGCGGAGTCGCGAAGGTAACCCTGTGACCCTCCGCCTGTGTGCTCAGGTTAGTAGGAGGAGTCGAGAGAGCACTCGGAGTAGTGCATTGAGGCCGGAGAGCCTGTAGGCCGGAGAGCCTGTGGTCCTGTGGCAGAACAGGGCTGGCATCAGACTTAGCTTTCCCGGGTGTGTCGCTAAGTCTTGTACGGTGGGGCCGTAGCATGGACTTGTTGCGGACCTTTATATGCAGAGTACACTGCATATATTTAGGGCATAATCTAAAATATGATCATATAGGTTCACAGAGTTACTTATAAATGAAAGAGTTAAGAATGACTAGAGCATAGTTTTCTAGTAGTTATTCTTTGGATGCAATATTTATATTCTTTGCTATTTCAATTATATTGCTTTAGAACTGCTCATTGTAGTATTTATTGTTGTTAAATTTCATATTGTTTAATCAAATTATATCTTTGATCACATTAGTGCATTAGTCTGTTTCCATGAAGTATTCATTCACTGAGCGAGTAGGCTCACCCCTCTACTCAAACATTTTAGGGTTAATCGCGTGGACTTGAAGATGATCAGAGCGTCAGAGTAGATCTACCACAGGAGTCAAGTATGAGATTAGTTGAGTCAGTCGGTCCTTGTCACTCTAGGTCCTCAGTAAGAGTTTAGAGAGAGAGTTGTAATTACGATGTGTAATATTGTTCCTCTTTGATATGTATGCTAATTAACAAGGTTTATGTGCACAAGTTGTGAAAGACATCATGAATGTTTATATATGTATCTTTTCTGTTAAAGTCTGATTAGTAAAAGAAATATTCGGATTCCCTTGTTAAGATGTTTTATGTGGTTCAATGTGAAGAAACAAGAGTTTTTAAGGAAAGAAAAAGTTAAGGGTGTTCTTTGTGTTAATTATAAATCCTATCTTACGCCCTAATCTCATGATTTGAGGAGATTGTGAGATCGGGGTGTAACAACTAGTATACAAGAGTGATGAAGGTTGAATCTTGGTTCATTCAGCATCAGTGTTATGAATCACAAGATATGATATAGTCTGAACATAATTAGGTTGAGAGTAGGCATATTTTTAAAATATTTAAAGTAATCATTTCAAGAATATCTATAGAAATCCAAAGTAATTTAGGCCTGGGAAACTTTTTAGTGGATTATTTATTTTTTGGTAAAAAGTTATATGTGTACACCATTTTAGTCAAGAGCATCATTTTTATGACAAAAGTTAGATCTAAGCATTTTCTATCATTTCTATAGAGAGGAAGAGGTATGCCTAGAAAGCTAAAAGTTGTGGTTGTTTGATGTTGGTCCACGGTTGGATGGTGTGTGATTGAATAGATGAGGGGGATCTCCTTCACTCATACTTAGGTTGGACTCAGGCCAAACTACAATCATTGATCACTAGTCCACGATGGATCATGTGTGATTGAGAAGTTGTCGCGGATCATCTATGCTATCATGACTATGCGTTTGGCCACAACATGACCAATCCACGACTATGATATCAAAATCAACCCTTAACTGTGGAGTCTAATTGACAGGCAGAGGGACACCATGCCGACTAGTGAGGGAAAGCGATATAGAGAGAGAAGCTTTGTTGGGTGGTTATTTAGTGTCTATGAGGTGGTATTTCTTCATGGAATGGCCTAAGGTTTGGCCGTAGAGGCATTGTGACAGGAGGGAAGGAGGAAAATGATGAGGATATGTTGATGGTGGGTGGAAAAAGGGAGAGGAGAAGGAACCTAACCTTGTAGAGCTCGAGGGGGTTTAAATTGAGGAAGAGGAGGTGTGGGGTTAGAGCTAGGGCAATCCAGTAGGGATGAAGTGGCTTGATATGAATGAGAAGGTTGTTTTCTCGATAGTCCCATCCATACTTCTTGATACAAGGTACAAAGTGGCATGTGCTAAGGAAAGGACCAAGGTTCAAAACCAAAATGAAAGGATAGAGCCTCCCTCTACATGCATACATGGATGTCTTGTGACATGGATACCCTAGAAGTGTGTGAAAGTGGCCACCTCCCGGCCATCTGATCATGATGCAATATGTAACTGTTGATCAGGAGGTTGGGGGAATCCTCCAGATGGGCGCATGGGTTGCCTTGACCCGCACTTGGGTTGGTCATTGGATTAAGATTCAATGGTCCTCAAAAGGGCTAAATTTAGAAAAGAAACAAAAAGAAAAAGAGAAAAGGGGTTACAAATTTTTTTCCAAAAAACCATCTCTCTCAATCATGAGACCAAAATAAATGAAAATTTCACCATATGTTTCAAATATTTTCCTCTTCTTATAGAAATGATTTGGTGAAAAAGTGACTAGTGAGACGAGTCAAAACTTTGAATTCTTCCAAGAATATATAATACATTCAGTGTTATTCTAAAGAATTGAACATGTCTTTTTATCATTCGTGAATCAAATATTCAGAAACATGTGTAGATCAAATAATACATATAACACTACAACAGAATGGGGACCCAACGTTGGGTATTTTAGATTTATAGTTTTATTTATTGACTGACGCCTAAGTGGGTGATGCTAAAAATAAGCACATTTTTCATCTGTCAACTTATCCGATGGTGTTTCTTTCATCGTCGACTAGTAGTTGTAGTCGAACTGACTACATAAACCACAACAACTGCCAAAATATCAGTTTCTCTAGCACCTATCGTGGCGGTTATGCAACGACACTAGTGATAGTTAGTCCATGTCACGTCTGTTATCCTAAAGAAAAATCCTTCGAAGAA